>CXYZ01010808.1:1825865-1837172 GCA_900006705.1 Sonneratia caseolaris
TCCTCCGATTACTTTATGAGGAAGAAAGTTCTCTCAGAATGCTTGGCTGTGTATCAGAGCTAAGCCCATTGATGGGAACGTGTGCTAGTTGGTGTTACGTTACTAGTTGAGAGCCAGAGACAACAAGAACAAGGTGGCGCATCGTGTCCCTGCTAGAGTTCATTCAGTTCAGCTACATACCATGGAAGAGATTTAACCTTCACAAACTAGCTTGGCAAGAGGACAAGAGCAATGAAAAATTGTTCCTACTCTCGTAAGGGATCTGGTGAGATAGGAGGTCCCAATGAAATCCTTATCTGCCAATATCAGTTTCTCAAAATTCGTTTCATCTGCATATAGACCTCGTGAAACCTGAACGTTTCTCTCGCTTGCAAGCCAGAAATCACTGTATGCACACCGATCCAGTTCTAAGCCAAAGAAGAATTTTGCTTGTGGATTTACGTGGTAAGAATGAAGCAAGCTGCAAGATATAATTCTAGCTTGGGATTGAAGAGATGTGGGGAGCGAGAATTCTATCTCTCCACCGAGTGAGAATGCAGAAAAGAGTCTATCCTTTCTCCATTGGTACCCTTCTCTGACTCATAACATTTCGATTGGACAGCAATTCGAAAAGTTCAGTGAAGGAATATCATCAGCATATCAGAGAGTGCTGAGAGAAGATATACCTTAGCTTTTTCTCCAACAAAATCCACCTGGGCACAGTCTCCATCACTACAAGAGAATCATAACACCTGCCCTGCACTTCAAGCATGATGGGACTTTGAAAATCCCCTTCAATTTTTCTTAATTTTTTTGCTTTACTATCATGAATTTCCTCTCGTTAATTTGCAGCTGATAACTAACAGAAGATCCTGCCTGTGTAAGAGGTGAAGAAAAATAAACCGGACAAAGACTAACCTTGAAATCACTCTAAATTAGTTTATTCATTCCACCACAGGTCATCGTATTCAGTTTTCCATTTGGTCCACGTTGTGCCGGTTCATTTTTCCTGCTTATTTACATTCCAAGATGTTCTTAGCTCGGTCCAGTTGACATGCATTCTTAAACCCAACATCAGCTGAAGTCCGGGCTCTCAACAGTGTTCGATCTGCATGCAAAACATTTTGCAGATTTTTTGCAGATTGGCTTGTCAATCGGTGCAAGCCCAGTTAAGTCCTGCTTATTCCACTGTACATGGGAGTGGATGTGGATGCTGGGGACTTGCACGGACCCGGTTTCATGTGCGTTTGGGGCCACCTGACATTGGAGAGGCCATAAGCACATGTTCATTAATGATGAAACCAGGCAAGGAAGACTGACATCAACAATTTAAGGAAATGATTAGATCACCCAAGAGGATGATTCTAGCAAAAGAAGAAACCGGAGTCGTCAGATGTCTCCTCTGCCGTGATGACCTTCGTCCTCTCCCCGCGACTCCTCCCTCTCACGGTCGACAGATTCCTATCGACACGTAGGGCAAGGACAGACTCGAAATTTACTTGCGGGTTCACTCTGAAGTCTCTCGACGATGCATCGCATCCAGCATTAGCAATTCCACTCGAGACTGCTCTATATATCCACATGTTCCTTCCATTTCCCTTTCTTCTTCACGTTTATCTTTATGAATTCTGATCCTGAGCATCCAACGTTTGACAAACTCTACCTGTGTTCCATCGAAACTTCATACAGACGACAGACACATTACTCGACTTTCTCGTCACTGAACATTCCAACGACGGCTTCTGTAACACCTCTCCGGGTCCGGCCCGGCTTCATCGGCCTGAAAATGGTCAGCATGCCGTAGGGGGCTCAAGCAGCTTGACCTGGCCCGGCTTGGTCATGGCGAGTATCGTGTCAGCACGAAAGCCTCCACCAATTAAAGGCGGTCACATCGGTTCGATCGGATCGCACGGCACCCTCTATGATACTCATCCTAAAGTCACATCGGTTACACACTTCCATCGGTTTGATCCTACGGGGCTGAAGAGCGTCTTCATGGTTTTTGACTGTAGTGTTATTTAAAAAAAAAGAGAAGGTAAAATGAATAATTAAAGTGAAAAAAGAAAGAGAAAAAAATGGAAAGTGCAGTCCTTTATTGGAAGGGATCGTGTTCGCCACTTCTCCATTTAGTAGTGANTTTTGCAGATTGGCTTGTCAATCGGTGCAAGCCCAGTTAAGTCCTGCTTATTCCACTGTACATGGGAGTGGATGTGGATGCTGGGGACTTGCACGGACCCGGTTTCATGTGCGTTTGGGGCCACCTGACATTGGAGAGGCCATAAGCACATGTTCATTAATGATGAAACCAGGCAAGGAAGACTGACATCAACAATTTAAGGAAATGATTAGATCACCCAAGAGGATGATTCTAGCAAAAGAAGAAACCGGAGTCGTCAGATGTCTCCTCTGCCGTGATGACCTTCGTCCTCTCCCCGCGACTCCTCCCTCTCACGGTCGACAGATTCCTATCGACACGTAGGGCAAGGACAGACTCGAAATTTACTTGCGGGTTCACTCTGAAGTCTCTCGACGATGCATCGCATCCAGCATTAGCAATTCCACTCGAGACTGCTCTATATATCCACATGTTCCTTCCATTTCCCTTTCTTCTTCACGTTTATCTTTATGAATTCTGATCCTGAGCATCCAACGTTTGACAAACTCTACCTGTGTTCCATCGAAACTTCATACAGACGACAGACACATTACTCGACTTTCTCGTCACTGAACATTCCAACGACGGCTTCTGTAACACCTCTCCGGGTCCGGCCCGGCTTCATCGGCCTGAAAATGGTCAGCATGCCGTAGGGGGCTCAAGCAGCTTGACCTGGCCCGGCTTGGTCATGGCGAGTATCGTGTCAGCACGAAAGCCTCCACCAATTAAAGGCGGTCACATCGGTTCGATCGGATCGCACGGCACCCTCTATGATACTCATCCTAAAGTCACATCGGTTACACACTTCCATCGGTTTGATCCTACGGGGCTGAAGAGCGTCTTCATGGTTTTTGACTGTAGTGTTATTTAAAAAAAAAAAAGAAGGTAAAATGAATAATTAAAGTGAAAAAAGAAAGAGAAAAAAATGGAAAGTGCAGTCCTTTATTGGAAGGGATCGTGTTCGCCACTTCTCCATTTAGTAGTGAAAGCAGAAATCGGACGAGCATCGAAGATTGTTATTATTTTTCGTAAAAGCAAAAAATTAAAAGAACAAAGAAAAAAGAAAAGAAAAGAGAAAAGANTAATTAATTCACCAGATAGTATATTATATAATTTATGATTCATCAATTAAATTATAAATACCTACTATTAAGAATTTTAAATATTAAAATTAACATACTATATATTATTAACCTAGAGCAACTTTTTGGAAGACTACAGTGCCACTGCATGGACGCTGCGTCAGATTTTGGGTCAACAAGGTTGCCGGCGGAGCTGAAATTTGAAGGCTTGACCATTTGCGGAAGAAGTAATTCCAAAGCCGAAAGTGTTGCCGCTGCCATTCACTTAACACAAGTTGTTTATCGTAAGGGTCACGGCCCTTTTCTTCTTGTGACGAATAAAGGGGGAAATATGTTATAATAGTTATGAGATTATACAATTTTTTCAATTTATATCTCAAAATTTTGAAATAATTTTTTTAATTATAAAATTTTACTTTCATAATTAGTTTAAATTATCATTATAATTGACCATTAAATCAAACCGACCCAAGTATGGTGGTACCAGTGAAATACCAAAGGAACATAGACATTGATAGATATCACTCTATTAATTAAAGAAAAAAAAGTTCTCCCCTTCTGTTGCGATGTTGCTGATGTGATCACATTTATTAAATGTTTAGTGTAATTTAATAATATAATAGGGTAAGAATTTAAGAAATTACAAAATTGAGATTAAAAAATCTAATAATTTTACAATTTGTGGTATGATTTTTCCCATGAATAAATTATATGTGTTAATCAAGATGAAGCAACGAGGAAGGTTGCGCATTCTCTCTCACTTGAACGTCCGGAGTCTTTCAGGTGCCCACCGTCTCCTCTAGAAGCCAACCACTCCGTCGTCAGGCTCCGGAACGAGGAAACGGTAAGGTGGTTCTCTTCAGAAAACCCAGCTCTTCACCAGTTTTTGCGGCCTGTCAACTTAACACTTTAAATCGGTAGTAATCCTAGAACGGTGCGATTGTTAGGGCCAATGGTTTTTCTGCGACGATGATGAGAAATGAAGAATTTTTCGTGAATCCCATCTGTTTAATTTGCGGATTAGAATGAGAAGTTGGGAATCCATGACCTAAAATGGTCAATTACGTCGAGACCTGTAAAACTCTTCTTTCAGCCAGCTTTGGGGCATTCGACTTTCTTGTTCGGTAATTCACATGTATAGTGTTCCGTTGAGGTTATCTGCAATTTCTTGAACAAAACACCGGTGTGAACTTTGAGTTTGTTGACCTTGACTTTTCTTTTAGTAGAGGTGTTGATCTTGACTTTTCGGTGTCAAGATCGCTTCTTATCCATAGAATGACGATATCTTTGGGGCTAATACATCTCATTGTCATTGAGAGAATATTTTTTAAATACATATGGACATTCTTGGATTCTCTGGCTCTTCAAGCCACAGGTCTGCAGCTCTTGTACTCCATTTGGATGTCCATATTGATCCGTTGCTGGAGAAGCATGTAGAACTCTTCTTTCGGGCAAGCATTCGACTTTCTTGATCTGTAATTCATATGCATTGTGTTCCATTGAGTTCCTCTGCAATTTCTTGAACAAAACACTGATGTGAACTTTGAGTTGTTGACCTCGACTTTTCTTTGAGTAGAGGTGTTGATCTTGACTTTTCGGTGCTAAGACCACTTCTTATCCATACAATGACGATATTTTTGGGGCTAACACATCTCGTTGTCATTGAGAGAATATTTTTTAAATACATATGGAAATTCTTCGATTCTCTGGCTTTTCAAACCACAGGCCTGCAGCTCTTGTAATCCATTTGGATGTCCATATCAATCCGCTGCTGGAGAAGCATGTTTGGTTGGTTCTTGACCTTTTCTTTTTTGGAGTTCATTGTTGAATATACGCTTCGTATGTGGAATATGCCGATATATTGGTCAGCAATATCAATAATCTTATGTGGTGCTTTAAAGAAATCCAATTTGCCAGGTTGCTATCTGCATATAAAGTCTCTGCCCATCCAATCTTTCCCAATCAGCTGCTGTCAGGATCCTCGAGCCTGTGGTTTTGAAATGTCAAACGTGTCAATCTTTTGTCTTCATTTCTTTCTTTTAATTGGTTTGCCTGATCCTCAGTTCCTTTATTACCTTGGATACTAGTTTAGAGAGGCAGGAGTGGTTTTGATCTAACTATATTCGAATCCCTTCTTGGTTTTGTTTGCATAGTGGACCTAACATGGGAGGGGCACTGTGCTGCATTCAAGTTGATCAATCGACTGTAGCTATCAGGGAGAGATTTGGGAAGTTTGATGATGTGCTCCAACCAGGGTGTCACTGCCTCCCTTGGTTTCTTGGGAGTCAGTTAGCGGGACATCTCAGTCTCCGGATCCAGCAGTTGGATGTGAAATGCGAAACCAAGACTAAGGTTTGCTGACTATCGTGTGTTCACAAGAAGATGATTACTATTTTCTCAAGTTTTACGAATTGTTCTTTCTCCATATCAGAGTAATTGGTTCTGTTTGTCTGCTGATCTGTCTAGGACAATGTTTTCGTGAATGTTGTCGCTTCTGTCCAATACCGTGCTCTTGCAGAAAAGGCAGGCGATGCGTTTTACAAACTCAGCAACACTAAGGGTCAAATCCAGGCTTATGTGTTCGATGGTACTGTCAGCAGTTTTATTGTTTGTTTCTATATTTTCATTTGGTAATTCATTGATACTGATGAGTGGAAGCTCTCTCTAAAACTATTAGTGATCAGAGCTAGCGTGCCAAAGCTCAATTTGGACGATGCTTTCGAACAGAAGAATGAAATTGCCAAAGCAGTGGAAGTTGAACTTGAGAAGGTAGCTATGAGTAAGACAGTTGATCATCATCAGCACCAACATTATTCTGACGAGAATGTTCTTATCGGAAATATTTGTAGGCTATGTCTGCGTATGGCTATGAGATTGTGCAGACTCTGATTGTCGATATTGAACCCGATCAACATGTTAAGCGGGCAATGAATGAAATCAATGCTGGTAAATATGCTCATGTTACGTAAATAGATGATTCTTACAAGTTGTTATCGCTGAAAATGATTCTTAGAAGTTGGGCTTCTTCTTTGCCGCCTTCAACACCTTTCTCAGCTGCAAGGCTCAGGGTGGCAGCAAATGAGAAGGCTGAAGCCGAGAAGATTATCCAGATCAAGAAGGCTGAAGGTGAGGCAGAGGCCAAGTATCTTGCGGGGCTCGGTATCGCTCGCCAACGCCAGGCGATCGTGGATGGCCTGAGGGACAGCGTGCTTGGCTTCTCGGAGAATGTGCCTGGGACCACCGCCAAGGATGTGATGGACATGGTTCTTGTCACTCAGTATTTTGATACCATGAAAGAGATTGGTGCTGCATCCAAGTCTTCAGCCGTGTTCATCCCGCACGGGCCAGGCGCCATCCGTGATGTCGCCACACAGATTCGCGAGGGACTTCTTCAGGCTTCCGCAGCCAACTAAGATAGTGTTAATTAAGACTGGATGAACTGTCAATGGCAAAGATCGAGTACCAGTTTGCTGTTTTATGACACACCTACTGGAAGTGGTTGCGAGTGGTAATGCTAAATCTGGGAATACTTTTGTGGTACACGGCATTGGAAAGCTGTGAATCGTATGCTTAGGTTTTATGCATAGTATATGTGCGACTGTAATTTTCTTGTAAGAACACAGGCAGGCTTCTCCGAGACATAAGGACTCTCTTTCGCTTGATTCCTCTGTTCCCTCCATGTTGTGGTTGTGGTTGTGGTTGCTTTTGTGCAAGAACACGAGCCGGGGGGTCGGTAATTTAGAAGTGGGAAAGGGAATCGGGTCTGCTTTCTATCAAAACAGAGGCCTGGGAAGCTTGAGCCGATTATATCTGGGCAACAGTCAATGCCCCGATCAACTTTCCGCAGTGAAAACATAGCTCGCCTCTGATCGCAGCGAAGAGAAGAGAGGACTGGCTGAAGGACCAGACAATCTTGCGCACTTGATGTTCTGCATTCGTGTTGGGGATCTTATTAGCGTGTGTCGTACGTCGGGCCACTATGGAACTCGTAAATCGGTTTCTGGAAGTTGTGGATGGGATGGCAAATTGTCCACCAAAAAAAAAAAAAAACATACGTAAGGAACGGCTAAGTTTCAAAACCTTAATGGACTCCGAGAGCATTGTGTTAGTCAACCCCATTCCACAGCACAATGAGAATAGAAAGAATTACGCTTCTCTTCATGATGATGATGATGATGATTATTTTTTTTTTGTGGTTTTACAGGACAACTCTTTTCGACACAAAACAGTGTCTCCTGTTATCTCCAGCTCCAAGCTCCAACCCATCTCGCACCACCCCCAATAAAAACAAAAATAAAAAATAAAAAATCAAAGGCTGGACCTGATTATAAACTCTACCTATTGCCTACATTAGCCGGTCAGATAAACTAGGAAGTCGCCGGAAAAAGTTCAGGCTTGCCGGGGGCATTGGGTCCCGGAACATTGGATGTCGGAGGTAGTAAAACCCGAGTGCCACCGCCACCATCTTAGGCGGCACGGAGTAGAGTATCACGGTGATCGCGAGGCACACTCCTATGAACAGCTTGGTCGCTCTTGGGTCCCTCCAGCTCACTAGAGCCTGGATTCTCTCCCCTTGGGTCGCGAAATCCCCCAGCACCGTCTGGACCCGGGCTGCCAGAATCCTCAGCCGGTCGTACCGGGCACGGATGATGTCAGGCGGTGTCGAGCTTGGGATCATGTCGAACTCCTCATCGAGTTCATCTGGGTCGACCGTCTCAGCTTGGGAGAGCCGGGTGTCAATCCCAGCCGGGATTCTGGGCCGGAACCTGTAGTACCACACCCCGATCAGGAAAACGTAGAGGAACCCCGTGGGGACAATCAGATCCGGGTACCAAACCAGGACGAGATACAGGACGTGGACGAGGACCGTGGTGACTGGGTTCCTCCACCGCCGGATGTTATCGAGCCACCTGGCCAGGCCGACCGCCCAAGCGAGGACCGCCACTATGCGGAACCAGTTGGCCTTGCTCTTCCTCATGCTCCATGTATGCGAGTCTGCATCCAGCATGTAGCGTACGACCTCACGCCCAAGCGGGGGCTCCGACCTTGCGAGCCAGGCCGCCACCATCATGGTGGCCGCTCCACGCAATGCTTCCTGCTGTGCCACCCCAAGCGGCCGGAGGTAGTGCATCCGGGGCAGTAGAGGCCGCCCGTAGACCCCACATGTATCGGGCAGGAGCGACGGGCAGGCGAACCTAACTGCGAGCTCGATCTCGCCCATCTTCTTCAGCCCCGTCCTCGACAGGATCAGCAGCGGGTAAGAGTTCGTGTACACCTTGTTGCTCTCCAACGTGGATACTCGGATGCGGATCTTCCCGATCTGGCAGTCGGGCGTCTTCTCCGGTGAGTCGCCGAACATCCGCCAGTTATCAAAAACCCCGACAGTGAGAACTGTGCAGGGGTCGAAGACCTGCCATGTATATTGTTCGTTCCAGCGCGGGTCAAAGCAGTCGGTTATCGTCCGGGTTCGAACCCATTTCTTGCCGTACTTTGCCACGCAGTAAGCATCCGTGGATCCTTTTCCCGGCCACTTGGTCTTCATCGGGAGCAGCCCGCGAGCCCCCAAGATGCCCAACTCGAGTATCCCGACTGCAGGCTTCCAGAGCTGCTTCGCCGTGGGCCGAAAGTCGCTGCACACGTGAGCCGCTTCCTCGAGCACATGATATCCCCCCTCGAGGCATAGCCGGAGGTACAATCTCCCACGGTAGGTTGCACCGCCGGGGCCGCCACCCCCGGCACCGCCTTCCAGTGGGAACCACTTTCCTGGAATGTGACGCTCGTCAACTCGCTGTTCGATTGATCCCACGGGGATCACAAGGAGCCCGAGAAGCATGGTCTCCTTGCTCGTCCTGTCCTCCACAAGGAGGATCAGCGAATCTTCCAGCGGCTCCCCTGCCACGAAGAGTAGATCTTCGTTCCATTGGAATGATGGCGCATGGTCGCTCATTGAGCCTCGCCTCGTCCTCACAGACTGGAAGCCGAGCTGAGCCTTGACACGGATCTCTGGAGCCATCATAGGGGGAAGGTTTGGAGGGATTTGGAGGTCCTGGGCTTCAATCACGGTGACTCTGAGGTACCATAGCTTTGGGGACTGGTAGACCTTCGAACGTGTGTGGGCAACATAAGGTGCGTCGGAGCCCCACGCTTCCTGGAAGGCATCGTCGGCCTGGGTCCCGATCCAGACGGAAAGCTGAATGTCACCAGAGACAAGGCCCTGGTCGGCGCCCTCTAGACGGTACCACAGCGGAGCCAGTGGGCTGTCCGGCGGGTCTCTCACGGGGACATCAGAGAGGTCGAAGCAGACGCCGCCGAGGAAGGTCTCTGACGGAGACTCCCAGATGGAAATCTCGAGCGTGGAGCTCGCTGAGTCGACCTTATTGTGTCCCAGGGCGAACACTTGATGCCATTCGGGCGAGTCAAGAGGCTCTCCGGGGCGGTACACCGATGGCTTCGATCGGATGAAGTGACCATTTGTCCGAACCTTGACATAGGGACTCTCGTTGTGAGATAGCCCACGCGCCTTCACGATCTTGATGAAAAGGTACTGCATCGGCTCGACGAGGTCGTATGGATGGATCCTCTCCGTTTCGCTGCTGAATCTCTGGTGTTTTGGGATAACCCTTGGCGCAAAATCACGGCTCGGCCTCCTCAGAACCCTCACTCTCTCTACGGGCATCGGTGCCTGCATTTTCCTCATGTCCGGCAGAGGATACTGCTGCTCCGATGCCGGAATCGGTCCAAGACCCGGACCCATACCCGCCATGGCTGCCAACATAACTTCCGACTGCAGCTGCGGTTGCAAATGCACCGCGGGAGCCGGCGTGGGCACCGGAGGGGATTCCTCGATGACGACTAGCGGAGGCGAGTAGGGTCCCTCGTGTTGAAGGGGGTTCGGCCCATCGCAATCCACCCTAATAGGCGCCATTTCCTGAACATCAAAGACCCTGTCTGTCTCCACAGACAGCTGCTGCTGTTCCTCTACCAGCTCGTCGAAATGGTAGATCCTCAGCCCAATCTCTCCCTTAATGCAGCTGAACACGCTCTTCTTCTCGAGCTGGTAGTAGACCAAGCCTTCGTCGCCCCTCTTGGGGAACTGGGTCCCATAGATTTTGACGCGGCCGAGGAAGTGGTTCTTGCGGCCGCTGCCGCCGCTGAACTTCTTGTCGTTGTGGACCTCGACCTCGAGCTCCTCGAGCTCCATGTTTTCCGGGTCGGATACGACGAACTCGAGGACCTCGTTCCATACGGGATTGAGGTCCCTGTACTTGGTGGATGTCCGCTTCTTCTGGTTGTCGAACTCGGCGACGACGTAAGGACTGGAGCTGCCCAGGCCGTCCTTGGGAAGGAGATCCCGGGCCTCGACAACCTCCACCACCAGCTTCCGCTCGGTATTGGGCGGCTGCTGTGGCGGAGGAGCCTGCTGTGGCGGAGGAGCCTGCTGCGGCGGAGGATCCTGCTGTGGCGGAGGAGCCTGCTGCGGCGGAGGATCCTGCTGCTGCATAGTCCACAACGCCGTCATCGTGTCATTTGTACATTGTGGGTCAAGGATTCTGGAATGGACCAGAGAGAGAGAGAGTCTAATGGCGCTGATAGCGGGAGAGAGGGAATATAATTTGTTTGCTTTGTGGGGTTTGAAAATGGTGGGAGGCGAGGGAGAGAGAGGGAGAGAGAGAGAGAGAGAGAGAGAGAGCTCTGCTGTGTGGACTTGAGCTCAGCTATGCTCTCTGCGAAATTTGTATGCTTCGGTTATTGTGCGCAGGATGATGAAGACGGTGAAAGTGTCAGTGATACGCGTTTGCCCGTGCCCCTCTTTTTAGTTACAAATTTATAAACTAAATTAACAATTTACTTAATATAAAAAAAATTTGCTTCTTCTTTTTCCCCTTGATTTAGTATTTTTTTTACTTCATCTCACATTTAAAAATTCAAATATCAATTTTAAGTTTGAGAGAGCAGTTGGTCCACTGAAAATAAAAGTTTTCTATTTAATATTATTTTTATTTAAAAAAATTAAAACTTAATATTATATTTAAAAATATATTAAATTAACTCGGGCTATTTATCATAGTTTTTAAAATCGGACCGGGCCAG
>CXYZ01010808.1:1837505-1937218 GCA_900006705.1 Sonneratia caseolaris
ATTTAAATAATAATTGAATTTTTGTGAGAACCGGACCGGGTAAGTGGCCGGTTCCCGGTCGAACCGGCCGGCCCGGTCCGGTTTTAAATACTATGCTATTGATGTTAGGGAGAGGACATACATACAACGGGTTTTTTTTTTTTTTTTTATATTGGAGGAAGGTTCTGTCGGGTTGGTTGCTGCGAGATTTAGCAAATGAGAGAGATTCCATTCCCTCTCTCGAAGCTTACATTTTTGCCCGTGCGTGTGCAGCCCCCCCACCTTTCGGGCTTCTCCCTACCCTTTTCCCCTCCGACATTTTCTTCGGAATTTTGGGTCGATATTTCTCGATTCTTCTTAGTTCATTCTCCTAATCAGAAAATCACCCCAATCGGCCCCTGATCTTACAATTGCTGACTGCAACGTCGGATTGTCGGTCGAATGGTCGGGTTAATTGGAAGGCAGTTCCTGCCGAGGGAAGCCTAGCTAGCAGTGGTCACCCGTAAGAAATGCATTAGTGGACTTTGTACAAGAGAAAAGAAAAAAAAAAAAAAAGGGGGTAGGGTGGTGGGGGGTTGGTGGTGGAGAAATCTTGGGTATGAGAAAGCAATCCCCTTGCTTGGATGCTGCCTCCGTCTGATGTACTATGTCTATGACTCTTGATCAGTGCCTATCTTGTTCCTTTTGTGTGTCCCTTTTCGGCTACGTGCGATATTCACTGGTTTGGAAGGCGACCGGAAGAACATAAATAAAGGCAAGGGGCACGGAAAATCTCAATACCGAGAATTAAGCCCAAGACCCGCCGATTTTAGTTTAAAGACGGCGGTGCAGCTGTTGAAGAGCCATCTTCTGTAGGTCTGTCTCTCCCTTTCCACCCATGCCGAGCATTACTTTCTTCCATCTCCTGCTTTTGGAGGTTGGCTTGCTTGGCAATATCAGCACCCACAAAAGGCTCTTCAAGATTCCTATCGGGCATCATCCTCCACGGCACGCTTAAACCATACGACTTTCTCAAGGTACACATCTCGTTCGTCCTCTAAACTGCCATCCGTTTTTGCTCCTTTTGGTCTTTACGGGAGCAGCTTCAAAACACCTGCCGAACTGGTGCCATGATTCTGTCTTGCAACCGTGAAGCGAAGCATTCTCCCCCGACCCCGCGGTGTTTGGCTATAAAGATCTGATAGTCAGAAATTTTCTCACAGCACAAGCTAAGATGCCATCTGCAGGAAGGAGGGCATGTGATTCCACCACAGTACTGATGAGCTCGGCACCGTAACACACTCCCTTCTTCATCATAAGTTGGATTATCATCTATTAATTTCTTTATTCTCCTCTCCCTCTTATCTCTTATTTATAACCCCGATAACAATAGCAAATTTTGTAGGGGGGAAAAAAGGGTCAGAAATTCACCTGGGACCAAAGAAAAGCAACCACAGTTTGAGTAAAGTTCCCCTACTCACAAAGCATCTCTCCTCTTGGGACCTTTTTCTAATTTCTATTCCATCCACACCCCCTCGCCTTTACCGTCCTGCAATCCTCAAAGTCCACTGTTTTTTCTAGGGCCACGGGTGGACAAAGGAAAGGATGAACAAAGAAAGAGTCAGGAAGAGCCTTGTCGGTGAGACTGAATTTGAGCGAGTCGTCTTTGATCCAATCAGCCGGAGGTGATGACATTGTATTATCTCTAAGATCCACCATCCATCAAATTATCATGGAGATTAGATCTCGTTTAGTCGAAAAAGTTACCCTTTTTACAACCTTGGTATGCCCCCGAGCTCTCTCCTCATCCTCGGCAACTTCTACATGAAAGCCCGATTCTCAGTCCATGCAGTTTAAGGATATAAAGTGAGGTGGACGCCATCGTAGTTATCGAGAACATTTGGTCTATCGTGTGATTTTCTCTGCTTTCATAGATCACAGTCATGTTATTCTCATTGGGGTGTACACCGCGCTTCTCGAGCTGAACACCAAACCAAATAAATCCCAGAAAAAGCCGAGCACGTAAGAAAAGGAATATAAATGACCTTTATTCTTTCCCCCCCACTTGTTAGCAGAACAACAACTCATGAGTCTTCACTTTCAGAAGCCTACCAATCCAAATTTTAACCGGTCGGTTTTTTTTTTCCTCTAAAATCAGAGGCTCGTTAGATCTCGACGGGTCGGTATTTGAGGCTGTCTGTTGATGAAGTGCAGTATATATTCACATATGTATACAAACACGCATACAAGTACATACAGATGTTGTCAGATCGAATGTTGTGATTCTCCAGTAAACCAGGGGATTACGTTCTTTGAGGAGGCATTAGTTTACCATTATTTCTTTCCGCATGGATACTGATGATTAATAGGAATCTAAAAGTCCAAGCTGGAGTCTTAACAATCCTGCGGCGCCCAAACCTCTGTTGGGGGGGCCACAACTACGGTAAGAGTCTCGCCGCTCCTAGGCGGATTCAAGCATAAGCGGTTTAATCGGTCCTCGATACAATCGTTTGTTTGTCTGCAGGCTCGATCTTTTTCAGACCGAGTGAACCACAGTAGAAAAACTCGGAGTTGGTCTGTTGATTGAGATTTCCCATGGTGGTGTGTGTGGGGGGTTGTGGTCCGAGCCGATGCCGATGCCGATGCCAAGCTTTTCGATGCTCTGATACAGCGCCTCTCGTTGTCTAAGGTGACCTTTTTGAATTGGGCGAGTGGAGCTGAAACTTGCAAGATAAGAGGAGAAAGAATCAGATCCTCTCAAGATATGCACGCACACAGATACATACATAAATGTATGCGTGGAAAGTTATTCTCGGAATAGAATAGAACATATACTCCTTTCTTCTCATCCTTTGGGCTGTCGTGGGGACGCCCATTGCTTTAAAGGGTACAGTGAGGAGGTGCACAATTTTACTCAGTAAGAACCAAATAAGAGACCCACTTTAGATTAAAGATGATGTGCGATCACACAGAACCCATCATGGATGACAGATCTATTGCCTGTGCTTTTACGGTGCGTGCTTAATAGTGGAATCTTGCGCACAACTTTACTCAAAAGGATAAACGTTGGATGAGTTAATAATAATACACACGACAAAGTTGGACAAAAGGGGAGACTAATTTCCGCTGTCGTACCATTTATAGAGCTTCGACTAGGGACACACACATAAGCAGGCAGACGATGAAGGCACGGGCAAATTTTGTGACAAGTCAAGGACGCATGGTAAGGTGCATCAAGGGTTAGAGCTTACTGATAATCTTGCAGTACATCCATTGGTAAGCGGATGATGAAAAGGGACATTGGACATTTAGAGTATAGGAGGGTCCAACAAGAAGATATAATACTCAATCATCTTCAGTAAGAGTATCTCATTAATAGAGTATCAACGTATCTTAGGCCAAACTGCAAAATTTCTTCATCTCTTCAAAATGAACCGATGAGAATTGATCCACATCTAGCAATCACTCACTATTCGTTGAATTTTAGACTACCATAGGATTATCCTTACTCAGGAGATTCTCAACCATATTGGCCGTGGAAGCGCACAGCCTTGCCTCAGCAGTGAGAGAACTGACCACTCTCTCCATTGCCCTCAGCTCTTCATGGAACCCTGGACATAACACCAGAGACGAGAAGTTCTCGTCTAGCAACTGGCCGGTTGATCTTATTACATCTTCAAGCTTAGGAACACAGTTGCAAGCGGTCAACCCGAAGAGCGAAGCAGCTCTTGGGCATGGATTCGCCTGAGGAAATCTCTCGTACTTCCTCAACCACTTTCCCAAGTATTGGATCAAGATTGTCAATTCTTCACCATTCAGTTTGCTGATAGCAAACGACAGGATCCCTTCATCAACATTAGGAGATGTGAGCAGATAATGCAGACAGAGCTCAGGATCAGAGAAGCCATCCAGCGCAAGCATAAGCAGAACTGCAGCATCCCTCGCCAATTGCAGCTTCTCCCCATTAAGTTTTGTATCTTTCACATTCCTAATAGATAGTGTTGCCTGTTCCTCCCATTCATGCCTCACACTGACCATGGTCACCAAAGAATCTCCAGGTGGGCACAAGAAGTACTTCAAAATACAGCACAGTTCCTCCAAATTCAGATCCGGCGCACGTCTAATACACAGAACAATCAAATCAGACCTCCTCTTGGCAACAAGATTCAAGACCAAATTTGGGTACAATGAACACTCAATAATGCCAGAGACAACAATCATAGATGACAACAGCTCCCACAACTCGAAAGCTAAACAGGCCTCAAGAACCATTCCTGTCAGCTCTCTGCCCATCAGGAATCCCAGATTCTCCATCATAGCATGGGTATATGCCGGATCATTTCTATCAACCCTGATCGAGATACCAACTGCCGCTCTAACTTTCTCAAGGAATGAACTTAGGTTCTTGAGAAACTCCTTGCCATTGAATTTGTTAGTATCCTTTAGTTTTCGCTTGAGCTTCCTGGAGAACTCTTTGACCAGTTCAATGATTGCAGAGTTAGCATTTGAGAATTGCCAGCCTGTGATAGGATTCGCAAGTGATGAAGGGTTTGGACTTTCACTTTTGGCCTTGAGAAGACTCAAATCAGGGTCCAATACGATCGGGAACTCAGAAGCTAAATCATCTGGCCCTTGATTGGCCGATGCCTTTGCTATGGTCTCGAGCAGAGTCATCAGCAGAGAACCTTCAATACCAGAAACGACCTATTCGCAGCAAGCAGACAAGAATTTAATTCAATAGGTTAAGAAATTGTGATCCCAGAAATCCAAAGCTTTCACCTGTCTTGGGTATTTTGTGGGGTGGGGGCGGGGGTGGTGCGGGGGTGCGCGTGGTTTGTGGTGGGTGGATTGTGGAAACGAAATTGTAAGCTAACTAAGATTTGCTACCATGGAAGTCTAGCAGAACGAATACACATGAAGCATTTGCATCTCCTGATTGGAGCATTCAGAAAGCGATTGCAAACCAATGACACTTGTTCACTAACCCAACCAGAAACCATACAAATTAAAGACCACGAAACGTTGTTCTACCTCCTTCAATTGAGTCTGTGCGGGGCAGTCAGCTCAGCAGCGGCGGACGAAATCTTTGAGAAGAGCAGAGATCGGCCAAGTGGCTCGGCGGCGGCAGAAACCTGCGGAGGAAAGGGAACCCTAACAAGAGACGAAAGCAACGTCTGTAAATAAGCAGGAGAGTTTTGGCGCCTCGCAAGCTCGGGAAGATTGAGGGCGAAGCGGGAAAGTGGGCCAAGGCCCACTAAGTTCCAGATAGGCTTAGGCCCACATGTCCATGGAACCAGAACTGAAAAGCCCAGTCCATTAATGGGTCTAGAGAATGTGCCCTGAGCCCGCCCCAAAACTCATAAATAATGTATGACTGACAGTGACGTGCCAATTTGACAGTGTTCGATATATTTACAATCAAATTTTCATTTTTCTTAACATAAAAATCACATATGTCAAGTTATGAGCTGATGAATGGCACATTGGGGCCACGTGCGGTTACTTTAGATGGCCCAATTAACCTCTCAATTAATGGGCCTCATTTATAGAATTGCCTCAGCCTCATTCTTCAGAGGCTCGAACGCGGTCGCACTACGTTTCCATCACCACCCTCTCAAACGGTCGTGATCTGGCTCTGTTTCACCATATCTAGTATTTACAGGATGGGCCCCGTGCCTCGCCTCGCCGAGCCCATTGAAATGAGATTGGGCTTCATCGTGGGCCCAGATACGATTACACAGACAAGACAGCGGCAGGTAGGAGCAACAGGCATAATGCGGACCTCCGAACGGTGGACAGTTGACGGCCCCCCCTTGGCCAACATCCCCTTCTTTGCCCTGCCCACCAACTCCCAACCCCCCGGCGCGTGAATCCTAACGCGTAAACCTCAGAGAAGATTTGTCGAAACCTGACTGTATCTTTGCGTTTGCAGGAGAAGTTGAACGGCCTAGGGGTGTCAGCATTTATTGTGCCGATATTTATTGATCGATTGCTGCTCGGTTAGATACTGTAGGGCATAGTTTTTAAAACCGGACCGGGCCGAGAACCGGTCAAGGTATAGATTCATGGGTCGGATCGGAGGTTTAATGGGTTGAACCGTAAATTTAATAAATAATATTAATAATATAATATTTCAATAAATTGATATAATATTATAATTTAATTATAATTTATAATCAAAATCATTAATATAGTTATAATGTTAGTCCCAAATTTAACATAAAATATAAATATAAGTCTGTAAAATAAAATAAGTATATTATAATATGTTTTTATTTTCAAATTAGTCGATTTTCTCATCGGTTCAATTGGATTTATTGGTTCAAATAAGAACTGATCAGTTCAATTAGATTTGACCTCATTAAATAATAATTAAATTTTTTTATGAAAACCGATCCGGTCCGATTTTAAAAACTATGATGGGGGCGCTATATTGTGGTTCTTTATTTGCTTAAACTAGTTGTTTGTGCGCAGCCACGCGCCCCCGAGTGAGAGTAGGTCCCGTCGTCGAGGGCGAAAAGGTAATTAAACGTGACGAGTTGGAGCCGAGATGAGGAGGCGGACAACTCTTGGTACTGAAGTAACCGCGCTCGGCAGTCCTTTGGCTTTAGAGGCCAGACAACAGATCCCGAGCAGAGATTTCCTGCGTTCGAGCTCACGGTGTAACCCTCGTCCGTGTTCTCACTGATCCTCCATCTGGCGGTCGACATCGCAGGAGCTCCGTTTGTAATAGGCATGCTCGTACAGAAGCGCTTCTCCATATAATACCATTTATTTTCAAATTTCTGAATTTCTGCTCTCAGTGCACTGAGCTGAAGCTCAGGAGAAAAATTCATGGCGCTTTAGCTCTCTCTCTCTCTCTCTCTCTCTCTCTCTCCCCTCTCTGCTGCGGGCAGATCAGTCTGCCTTGATTTGCAAGCACAGTAATGGTACGTTCTCTCTCTCTCTCTGTCCCTGTGTATGTTCTGTTCTATAAGACAGCCTTCGATCTCGTTGCAGATCCATAATTTCGCTCTATTTATCTGTTAAATGCTGTTGTGGTGCTGCAGCAGCTGACTTTCTTCCATGTTCAGTTCAGGAATGGTATATTTGGGGATCGGCGATAGCACTTTTGTGAGGTGAGCTTCAGATCTGGACCTTCTTACACACAGTTTAGCTTGTGAAGCGCTTTGCGCCTCTGCATAGAAAGATTCAATGATACCTGAGTCTCGTGACTTTTAATTCGTCTAATTCAACGCCTGATTTAGTGCTCAGTGTAATTTAGTTCGTCAGTTTATGTGCTGTGAAGATGTCTTCTTCTTTTTTTATATTGCATGCGCAAGTAATTTTTTTTAATGTCCGATTTGTTTAAGAGAATTATTATGAAAACAGGAGACGGGATTACTAATGTTGCTTTCTAAGGTAGTTAAATAAATGCTAATCTCTCAACTGAGTGGATCTTGCTGATCTATCCCAATTCCTATTCCCGCACTAGATTCTTAGGGTGGTCAATTCTGCATATAAACGAAGAGCCCTAACAATGCTTACTTGGACATGGGAGGGCCCAAAGTAATGCAATAATCAGTTTCAGATTCTAGGAATTCTCTTCTCCTTTTAGAAGTTGGATAGCTGATACAGAGTTTGAAACCTTTACATATTTTGCTCATGGAGGGTTGTTATCAAACTGTGCAGGGGTTGAGGTTCTGGCATTGTGTTTGCAGCTTTTCAGCTTTCTACCATGGGAAAATCACCAGGGCGATGGATCAAGACTGTACTGTTTGGGAAGAAATCATCAAAACACAATGTTTCTACAAGGGGAGAGGTGAGATTTGTGCACATTCTGTTAAAATGATTACGTGAATTTATTCATATTTTCTTTTAATTTCCAGTCCATCTCTTGTGTTTATATCTGAACAAATACTTACACTCCTTCAATTTTTATGTTGCAATTTTTCAATAATGCGTATGCATTAATTCTTGGTAGATTTGTATGTTCTATGAATGTTATACCTGACTCCTGATAAAATATTAAGTTATAAGTTCCAAAATCACATGATGCTGATGATTCTAATCTTATATTTGCAGAAAGTTCCTAATTCCAGAGAGGCTCTGGTTCCTGCTAGGGTACCGGAAACTGATCTGAGCCTTGCTTCTCTTGTGGCTTGCCAGCCCAATGTTGGAAATTATGGTGGAAACGAAAGGGAAGAGGAGTTGGAAAGAAAGGAAGCTCCAAATTTACCTCAAAAAAGGGACATAGTATCCAAGAATGATAGAGATATGGCTGTGCAAACTGGAGCTACCGAAGAGGCATCTTATGATCCAGAGAAAATTAGGGAAGGGATGGCTGCAACAAAAGCACAGGCTGCCTTTCGAGGTTATTTGGTAATGTTCTCCTGGAGTAAATGAAGTTCATCAATACCTGCCTGCTGTTCTTGGAAAATTCTGTATAAGCTTACCTACTTGCTCTGACTTATGTATGTTATGTGAAGGCTCGCCGTGCATTCCAAGCCCTTAAAGGAATAATTAGGTTGCAGGCACTCACACGTGGGCATTTGGTCAGAAGACAGGCTGTGGCTACTTTATGCTCTATGTTAGGAATAGTGAAGTTACAGGCACTTGTCAGAGGAAGAGTGGTCAGGAAGTCCAAATTAGGGCTTGAAGTGTGTAAAATTGCTATCTCTGGAAAACCTCAGGTAAACATAACTACTACTAGTGCAGTTAATTGCAATGATTGACAGTTTTCTTCCATGTCTCACTGTTGGCTAGTTAATTAGTTTCTCATTGATATAAATTGCAGAGAAAGCTTGTGGATCCTGTTGGAGTTCATTTGTCCAAGCAGATATCTAAACTTTCTCAGGGTGCTTTTGTTCAGAAGGTAGTGTGCATTATGCTACCTCATTAGCTCCACTGATATAGATGAGTGTTTTGCTTATTGAAGGTCTGAATTGTGAGCTAGCACATTTTGGTTTCATTGCCAGCATAGTGTTTGTTTCCTATCAGATTCAGCTTATAATAACTTTGTTTGCTTCAGCTTTTGGCTTCACCACCAAATGTGATGCCTCTGCACATTATCTATAATCCTTCTGAACCAAACTCACTTCCAATGTGGTTGGAGCGATGGTCAGCATCCTATTTCTGGAGACCATGTCCCCAACCAAAAAAGTTAGTGAAGCCTCAGAACAAGCTTCAGACTTCTGAAGCTGAAATGCAGCAGTCAAAGCGGGGTATTCAGAAAGCTGCTGCCACAAACACAGAGAGTTTCACAACTCTATCGACATCTGAAGTTGAGAAGCCCAAACAAAAACTCAAGGGGGTCTTGAATAGCCCTGTGGTTCCATTGCAGGAATGTCCCCAAAATGAAATTGAGAAGGTCAAACGCAGTCTAAGGAAGGTTCATTGTCCTGTCTTAGAGAACACTGTCCACCATGAGGTTGAAGACAAGAAGCCCCATGAGAGTTTGGAGAAGCCATCCATAATTAGCTCTGGAGATGCCCTTCATAAACGGAGCAAGAGTTCTTGTAGTGAGAATATGAACAAAGATGTAGTTTTGACCATTCCTGATTTGCTTGATGCAGAAAATACTCCAGAACCTGTTAAAGGGAAAGAAGAGGTTGGATTGTCTTTTGGTAACAAATCCACAGACGAGGTAAAGCAATCAGTGGAGAATAATCTGAATGATGAAACAACTCCTCTGTCTAATGGGAATCACAAGAGCCCAAACATTAAGGATGGCTCAAGCAACGGAAATGCCAAGATAAGCAGGAAACCTTCTCTTACAGTTAAGAAAGAGGGTGCTGAGAATGGGCTAGAAAGCACTCCTAGCCCAACTCTGCCCAGTTATATGGCAGCAACTGAATCTGCTAAGGCAAAACTTAAAGCTCAAGGATCTCCCAGATTTGGGCAGGATGGATCAGAGGTAAGCAACCTCTTGAGGCGCCACTCTTTACCTTCTTCGACCAATAGCAAGGGTCATTCACCTTCTCCAAGAACTCAGAAGGGCAACATATCAGGTGGCAAGGCGGGAAATAAAAGTGGCAAGAGAGAAGTGCCCGGTAGGGAAATATTGCCCTTCCCCCTAAATTTCATGTCATTCTTCCCATATCTCATGCTAGGACAATCAATTTTCATGAGATGACTGAGTGAAGTGAATTTTCTACACGGTCCATTTTCCAGCAAAGTCATGCATTCTTTACAATTTTGCCCAGCCCAAACTTCACCGCCTCCCTGTTCATCTCACGTGGAGTTCATTTTTATTTTACAGTGAAGGCCGAGTGGAGAAGGTGATTTTCAGGAAGTACCAAGGTCCGTGGTGATCACGTTTGATCAGCAGATTTCAGTATGAGATAACTATGGAGTAAGATTAAGTAGTTGTAAGACGGAACCACGAGAGTGCAGTGACTGGTTTGTGTTCAGGTTTGTCTTGCATTGTCTGATATTGTTTGTGAGCGAGTGTACATCTTAGGCGTCGAAGTTTGTCCATGTGAATCTGATTCATCAATCCCAGAACATTCTGCTAAATGCCTGCTTTAGTGGGATCTGTATAGCTATTAATCGTGTTTCATACGTATTGATCAACTTAACTGGACCGTTCCATTCCTCTGTGAATTTTGCTCTTACCTGGGGATATACTTGTTCATCATACTTCAGCTGCTTACTATCTTCCAATTTTGATCTCAAACATCTCAAGTAAGGTAAGAGTGATTAATGAATGATCTCCTCCTGTCTCCCTTCATCAAGGCTCTTCCAGTCAATCGGGCTTGTCGGATCATTTAGAAACGTCGACTATATCCTGAGACGGTTGATCATCTCGAGTTGTTGCTTCGTAATGAACCAACGTCGTTGACAACTCACCGGGATGGTCAGTTTTATCGAGCCAGGAACTGAAGCCCTGCTGCTACAACTATAGCACAACACGAGCAGGCCACCGTTAATAGGTCTATCGAGCAGTTTGTAAGACAAATGGTAAGAGAGGACGATTAACGAGCAGTCGTTGCCGTGGTCTTCTTTAAGTTGATCTTATCAACCTCCACCTCTCTGGCGATTAGCTCACAGGCATAGACCACCACGTGGAGCCCGTCCATGTCCATGAGGACAGAGCTCGGGTTCACATCGTAGGTCATGCTGCTGTGGGCCCCTGCAGCAGACCCAGGATTTATAAGGACGCCTCCCTGGGGCTTGTAGGCTGTGAACTGATGGGAATGGGTGTGACCAGTCACAAAGATGTCCACACCCAGCTGCCACTGAAGCATCACCAATGAGTCTGAACTAACCCACGGAATAACCTTCAACAAGTGAGAAGACAAAATTGTACCTTTGAGGAAAATTATCAGATGAAAAGAAACGAGTATCAGAGAAAATGATCACATTGAATAAAGAGACAAGAAACCTAATACCCTACAGAAGATGAGATGCATGTACTAATATTATTTGAGGCACAAATAATGAGATTCATGTTTTGTGAGAAGGAAGAAAGAGGGCGAGAAGCAAGAATTAAGATTCAAGATACAGCAAACCTGATGACCATGGCGAGCTTAAATTGACCGATGGTTGTTGTTGTGGTCTCAGGATAGTGAATATCTTCATCATATTCACCTCGGGTAATATGCAAGTCGGGGGGCAGAGAGTTTTCAAGTAGTCATGAACTTCCTGAAATCATGTTACAGGGAACTTTTCAAATGGTAACTTTTCTAGTTTACTATAAAAACTAACAAAGGATAGATTTTTCTGAATTACCATATCCAGTCAATTATTGCTTCCGTAGTATAGATGAATAATGGTTGTAGGCCCAAAAAAAATTGTGATTGCTAAGAAACGCAAGCGCATAAAAAAAAAAAAAGAAATTGGATGAGAATTGCTTGGCACATATATTACAATTCTGTTATGGGGCAAGTCATAACAAGGCCATTAGTGTAAAGGACATCAAAATGCGGAACTTTGGGGGCCTTTTCATCACAAGAACCAGAATTTAAGGAGAGGATCTAGTCATGGAGTTAGGATTGTTTGCAAGTGTGTTAGTGGAGCACAATATGCCCACTAATTGGCACTGAAATACAAGAGTCTCATTGGAGAAGGAAGCAGGTCTTTGAGAAACCTCAGGACCCAATACTTTGCTAAGAAGGATTCAATTGCTTTCACAACTTTGACAAAGGAACTAACATGCATAGGCAAGAAAATGAGGTTCCAATCAAATAGAAAATAGGCAAAGTAGTTCCCTGTAAGAAAAAAATCGTAGCAGGATCATGGCCTAGGGAAGTGGATTTCCCCTGGTATGAAAAAAATAATATACAACAGTTGTCAGATCCAAGCACTAAAAATCCAATGGTGCAAAGCAATGGGACTGTTTAGGAACTCTCAGAGAGTAGGTGGGCAGTCTGCATTCTCATAGTCCAAAACAGGCACAATACAACTACAATTCGTGATTAAGGCAAATGGTTCATCAGCAGTAGTGATATGGCTAGGACCCAACAATCATCCAATAAAAGCGACATTCTCTCCTTTCTTTCTTAGTCTTTCTTAAACCTTATCCTCAATCCACCTCCGAGCTTTAAAGATATTCATACTCCCCCACGATTAATATAAACCGATATAAGCACGTGTTAGAAGTTTTTAGGCGCATAAAGCTGGCATATAGCCAACCAATTTCCCATCCTTTCATGAGCACGCCAACAGGCAACACAAAACAACTGATCGTGCCTGTCAAGTCAAACCATTTTTTACCACATTTTTCTAGCTCGGAACTGATAATAATTTATTCAATTTCAATTATAGAATCGTAAATAGTATCTTTTGAAGAAACTAAACTGAGCTAAACCCATGATCGCACATTACCACTAGTCTAAAACAGAACAATAAAAAGATGAGAACAAATCCACTGGATTGAGAATGATACCTTTACCTTAATGCATAAATTTCCAGTGCAGACGATATATGCTGGATCTTTGCCAGGAGCGAGCATGGACATAAACTTAGCCGGCCGATCAGGTGCTCTGTGGGGTATGTGAAGATCCCCTAACGCTAACACCAAAACCATCCCCACCCTAATAAACACGCCCAACTCTCCAAAAATCTCAAATTGCTACCTTTTGCAAGGGAAGAGGAATGCAGCTGCTTACACCAAGAACAGATACACGGGACTTTTTCACTGAATCACGACGATGAGGACAAAGATACTGGCTGAAGTTGTAACGAGAATCGAAAAGCAGACCGCAGAGAGAAAGAGAGACAGTGATCACTACCCGGAGGCCGACATGACGAGCACCCTCAAAGATGGCTGTCGTTGAAATTCAAGTTTTATTTTAACGTAAAATATGTTCATATTTGGGGATTTCAATTCACTCCCTGTAGCCCACTCTATTCCTTTAAGTACTCCATGTAGTTTTAATCATTTCAAAAAGACACCCCCACAGTTTGAAGTTTCTCAATCTTATGATTTATTATTACATCAAACCAACCTGGTCATATAACATTTCGCCCAAGAATAAAATCCTAGTCAGACAACAAAGAAAAAAACTGCATATTTAAAAACATTTAATTTTCAACATAAAATGCTTCAGTCTGACTCAAATGGGTTTGGGCCTCACTCGGCCCACTTACGAATAAAGATGGCTCGTTATGGGCCTGCCCTGTATTGGGCTTCTCTTCATCCCCCTTCCATCATCAACCCATTAACACATGTCATAAGTCAAGAGGTCTGGGTTGCTCTCTTCTTCCAAGCGCACATTGTTTCGAATAGTATCCGTATCACCGCCAAAGTCTGTTCGTATGAGGGAAGAACCGGCTCTCATGACTGTGCCGCCAGACCCGACACATAGATCGTTAGCTTCGAACTCAAACTGAAATGTCGAAATTCCTACGTCGATTGTTGTCCTCGGATGCTGTGACGTTAATCTGAGTAGAATATGAACTGCCGTTCTGTCTGCAGCTCATAGACCACCGTCGTCATCGATTTGACATGCATGGTCTTGGCTGTTATTTGCCGGACTACACTATCAGAGAGATCTAATCTTGCTCCTCTTTTTTTTTTTCCCCTCTCCTTTTGAAGATATCGAGAACAGCTCGCCGTAGGGAGACGGCCGACTTCATCGTCGAGAGTCCTGCGTGCGTCGGCCCGGTCCTACCATCCTTCTCGACGAAGACTCCGACTGGGGCTCGGAGGGGTTGGATCGGTTTCCATCGACTCAGAGTACCGTGCCCAGTCAAAGCGGATCAAGCATTAAGTCCCGCACATATCGCGGCTGTCGTGTGAGGCATGCCTCAACTTCACTTTGACATGGCCTCTTTTACCCTTCTTCTCTCTCGTAACAATTTATCATTCTCTTGAAAACTTCAATAGTCTCACCTTCAAAAATTCAATAAATTCTAAATCGTGCAAATATCCCGAATTAGTTTATTAAGAAATAAAATATTATCAATCATAAATTATTTTTTTATGTCCAGAGCCATTGCTGAGCAGATGTCTTAATTATACACTAAGCCAATAATTATTTACAGTCAAATTAATAATAAAGTGAATTTTATCTGATTTAAAATTTCAAGTTGATAATATTAGAATGTTGATTTAGATGCGAGACCACAAGATAAGACACCTATTAACACACTACCATATGTGCAAAGGATATAGAAGATTCACAGTATAAATGCAAATTTGGGATGTAATTAATAAGCTTAATTGTCGTAATATTGAGGGGTTGACCTGTAATTGTGGTAACATAAATAAATTTGTCCTTAATTCAGAAAAAAAAAACAAGCATACCAATTCTTACCCAAATATTAAAACCGATAGCTAGTGATGTAAATGTTGTTCACATTCTCATAAGTAATATGGCCCTCCTAATAGTCGGTCTTAATTAAATGAAATTTTGCGCAAGAATTACTTATACTTCTTAATCTTGACTTCCAATACTATCGGTATAGAGATTTTCCATTCCCTAGAATCTCGTAATGGGAATCGATATTGTCCCGAACCGTAACTGATCGAATTCACTACTAACCGTCGGTTGAGTTGGGACGTTGAACCGGTCTCGGCCCTTGAGGCTCGGATTTTTCTCACGTAATGCCCTCGTGGGTTGACAGGGTACGGCGCATGACAAGGCGCCGGATGAGTGCGTGGAGGCCCCCGGCTCGACACGTGGCGTCAACTGCCGTGGCCGGTTCTCAATCTTTTTCCTTCCCTCCTAAAGTGGCAATCACCTGCGGCCGTGTCCACCGCTCCGGCTTGCTCCAGCTCAATTTTAGATGAATATTTAATTAATTAAATCCTGAATTTTCGCTGATAAATAACGGCGCTAGCACAGGGTCCTCCTACCACAACTCAGGGGCAATGGAGGAACGAGAGGAGCAGTGATTGTTCAGAGAAGAACGGAGTCGTAGAGAGAGAGAGAGAGAGAGAGAGAGAGAGAGGAGGAATCTAGCGAGAGAAAGGAGTTAGCATTGAGATATACATAAGAAAAGAGACGTAGGAGGCGGAAAGCAGTTGGGCTGATCCGATTCGCTCTTCTTCTCCTGCACAGGGAGCGAGGGAGGAAAGAGACTGTTGATAAGAACACCACGGAGCTCACTCCCAGCTCCAACTCGGTTCAACTCCATTGAACTCGGCCCGCCTTCCCTTTTTTCTGTTCCACCTGTGAGCTTCCTCCTCCTCCGTCACCATTGTCTCCTTCCCGAGACCGATTCAGCCGTCTTCTGTTTCATTTCTGTTTCCTTCCTTCTCCCGGGTTTCTGTACCCCTCCCATCGTGTCTTATCACGGGGCGTTCTTAAATTTTGCAATCGTACGATTAACTCCGCATTACAGATTTGAACATTTGACCTGAAATATCGGTTTTTTTCATGTCACTCTCCTTGATCATTGATTTCTATGCAGTCGTGTCGTCAGTATCACGATCAGTTCCTGCATCCTCTGTGATTGCCTTTGATTATGTTTGTTACGAATGCATGCTAGGAATCAGATACCGTGCATTCTTCGGAGATAGGACTATACTGAGATGCGGTTGTGTCGCTGGTGAGTGCAACAATTAATTGGGCTGTCTGATGATAGTGCTCTTAAGCTCAAGGACCGAGCGCTTGCCCAAACCAGGAGTCAAGTTAGGAGAAGCTTTTTCTGGCAGATGACGGCTGAGATGGATACTGAGATGATGCAGACTACGAAGCAGTACAAGAAGGACGACGACGGCGACAACCAGGATGAGGCAGACTTGGACACCCTCATCCCCTATCTCGGGCCAGACAACTCCATCTACTGCATCGTTCACTGCTCGAGGTCTGACTATGGAGCTATTGCAGCTCTGAACCGGAACTTCCGCACCCTCATCCGGAGCGGAGAAATCTACAGGCTCCGGAGGAGGTTTGGCATCGTGGAGCACTGGATCTACTTCTCGGTTAACCTCCTACAGTGGGAGGCATATGATCCTTCCAGAATGCGGTGGATGAGACTGCCCAGGATGGAGACGAACGAGTGCTTCCTGTTCTCGGACAAGGAGTCCTTGGCCATTGGAACCGAACTCCTCGTATTCGGGAAGGAGATAACTTCCCAAATCATCTACAAGTACAGCCTCTTGACCAATTCGTGGTCTTCCGGCATGTCCATGAACACTCCTCGTTGCCTCTTTGCCTCTGGGAGTCTTGGGGAGATTGGTATCGTCGCCGGCGGCTGCAACTTTCTTGGAAAGGTCCAGAGCACAGCAGAACTCTATAACTCGGACACCGGTGAGTGGATCCCTCTCCCAGACATGAACAAGGCGAGGAAGATGTGCTCGGGGGTGTTTATGGACGGCAAGTTCTATGTCGTTGGAGGGGTCGATCAGGAGGTGAATCCAATCACGAGCGCGGAGGTGCTGAATTTGGAGATCATGACATGGGAGGAGATACCAAACATGTATCCGAAACGCGTAGCCGTAGAAGGGGGTCCACCGGTCTGGCCTGCCGCAGAGGCACCGCCGCTTTTAGGGGTTGTAGACAACGAGCTTTATTGTGCTTGCCATGCTACTCAGGAGATTAGGAAGTATAACAAGAAGAGCAACACATGGGCCCCGGTTGGGAGGCTCCCGGAGCAGTCAGCATCGGCAAACGGCTGGGGGATCGCATTCCGGGCGTGTGGCGAGCGGCTGATGGTCATCAGTGGGCCCAGGGATCGTACCGGCGGGTTCATCGAGCTCAACTCTTGGATCCCAAGGCAGGGCCCCGCTGAGTGGGCCCTGCTCGACCGCAGGCCTTTGGGGAGTTTTGTGTACAACTGTACAGTGATGGGTTGCTGAAGCACTTGGCCGGAAACAACAATGGTAGCAGTTTACTGGGCGTTTGGGGGCATCGCGACATGTTCGACGACTGACTGGAGGATGGTTTTGGCGGACTGGCAACTTTGTCGTTCCTAGTTTAACTCTAATAAAAGTCTTTCTAGCTAGTTTAGTTTTCGATTTGGGTCATGTAGGGGAGATAGGGTAAGCTTAAAGATGATCAAACAGAATCAGGAAATAGAGTTTTTATATCTCATACCGTGGGGTGGTGGTTTACAGCAAGAATCCAATGTAAGCACCACAGCGTATAGTGTAAAGCATACCATTTTACTATTGTGAATCCAAGCTTCTTATCCTTAATTTATACTCGATCTCATTGTCGGCGAATGTTCGATGGACCATCAGGATGCGACATCAATTTCCCACTGTGGGCATTTTCTCTCTAGAATCGGTTAAGGCGTGCATGGACGCCAGAAGTGAGTTTGCAATGCCAAGCAAAGGTCCTACGGACGAAAAATCAAACTTAGGTTTCTTACTTCAAGTGGAAAATGCCATTGCACCAATCATCGAGAAAGGCTCCCCTCTCACCGTGAGTTCAAGCAGACAGTACGTGACTTGTCAATTGTGGTCGGATGCTATTGCTGAAAAGGGAAATGTTGACGTAAAAGGAACCGAAGTCAACGTTCTGTGCGAGATTCTCCTGTGTTCTGATCTGCAGGGCAGCTCTCTCCTGTTAATAACTGAATTTATTATCCCATTTATATTTGAGCAGCCAACTTTCGCTTTCATGATCTTACAAAAGAGCCAGAAACTCGCAGGAAGTCCCTCTGCTCTTCGTCTCCATGCATGGATATGTCATGCACGTGCCTTAGCAGGAAAAGTACTGTTCAAGAAAATTTGCTACAGTATAAGAAGATCGACATCTTCATTTACTAATTTTACTAATTTTACGGATCCGATAAAGACTGGGTGCTATCTATCCTTCACTTTAAATTAATGAACTAGGTCGATTTTTCGAAGTACTGACGTTATCCCATCCCAATCAGTGCACAACTGGTGAAAACGATGAGTTTTACATAGCAAGATGACAATCATCTTACACCAAATACACACACACACACATACATAATATATATATATATATGTATGTATTCTACGATCATCTTATATATCGAGGCAATGCAGTGGATCGTGCTGTTATACATAATGGTCGGTTTTCTTGTATCCTACTTCGTATTTCGACCAAACACGATCTTCATTCCTCTCTAAGTGTCTTTTCCCATAATCCGGCCTCACTGTAGAAAGGGTTTGACCAATGTGCAATGTTGTGAATCAACGGGAGCAAGACTTGGAAGGATATCCTACCCTTATCGTCGCTTTAACGAATCGATCTTCCTTCGTATGGAAAAGTTATGAAGGTTAACTATGAGACGGTATTAATATATGATCTTCTTATGTTACGGTAATATCTTGAGAGACTATACAATCCAGTGCCCAGACGCCTCACTATCAATGAGAAGCAGTAACATATAATTTTGGAAGTACATCTCCTCAACCGACTGATTAAACAGATTTTGGAAACATCTGCATGCTCCAGAAACAGATGTATACGTACTACGGACCAAACATGTGTGAAGGAGGAAGCCGGGGACACTGGAAATTCGACCGACTCGGTTTCGAGCCGGCTCGATTTACTGATGCGTGAAAACCTCTTCTCATAAGGATTTTAATATTTGAACTCGACATTTTACTGGACGATAAAAATATCGATGCCCCCGTGAGGAGATGTGGACAGTTTCAAAGTTTCACTGTGTGAGAGAGAGAGAGAGATTGTAAATGAGCCTGGAGAGATGGGGTTTGTTTCCTCATTTCAAGCGAGCGTTTTTCTTCCAGAGCTTCGATCCATGCGATGCACGCATGCTCGCTTGGCCGCACGGGAAATTTACCTTCGAATTAAATTATGAGTCCCCAAATGTTGTTTTGATTCATTTATTGATTAGCTGTTAGGATGGACAAGACAAGTGCATGCGTGGAAGGAGGTGTGTCAACAACGGGAAACCCTAAAAACTCTTGCGCCATGCAGCAGTGCAGCTGCTGCCACTACAGTTTCAATTGGCTTCTGGGTGGTTCTGCTCTTTCTGACTCCGCTCAACCCAACTGATTATCCAGTGCGAAGATGAAACTAGCGATGCAGTTGGCTATGCTTTCATACCAACGCCCGGATTATAAACGTGAACCGGGCTTCCGTTTCGCCTCGATTAAGAAGAATCTGTGATGTGTCCAACTGAAACGCGGGTGCCGACTCGACTTATCCTTCTGCCATGGATTCACCGCAGAATCTGAGGTCTCATCTTAGTCCGGTAAGTGGCCCCCGGATGCACACTTTAAAAATTCATCCCAAGTGACTGATCAGCACCTGCAGATATATTTGTGCGAGCTAGTAAATTACTGTTGTACGATTTTCATCTTACTAGCTATATTAACCTTCCGAGTAATTCGGTTCATCGTATCCTCTCCCAATCTCCTATAAATTCATTTTTAACCCCAAAAAAAACGATATTCTAGGCAGATTTTTCTTACTAAGCATTTCGATAATTAAAGATAATATGTTGGCAGATTAAAATTTCGTCCTTTATTTGTTGAAAATTATATATATATAAGTATTTCACAAAGCTAGCAGGATGGCGCTGAGTGTTTTCCTAATGATAAAAATAGTATTGGGATGAATCAAATTAATTGTGTTACGATTCCTATCAATTAATGGTATAGATTTGATTTAAATTCAATCTGACATTTTATATTCCATAGTATTGACAAAAATTAAGACCAGTACATGCCCTTGGCTCTTCGGACCAAGCACAGCAAAGCATCGAAACCCGCCTGTGACTGGATTGTATGCAAGGAGACATTCATGGGACTAGCGGAGGACTAAAGTGACTAGCAGTCAAAAGTACGAGGGCTACGACAGCTAAAAACATTATAGTAGGACTTAACCGGTTCAAGAGTAACATACTGGGACCGAAAACCAGACACCCCGACAGCCAAACTAGGTTCTGGGGGTGGTGCCCCCAACCCAACAGGAAATCGAAGCCCACGTAGTTGGTTAAGGGCCGTTTTGCCACTGGATTCGTACTTCGACCCGACCCATTTCACCTACGACTAAGCCCATAACATATGGAATGCAAAATGATGATCGAATTTACCGTGCGAACCGAGGGGTCGTCGTGGGGGGAGATTCTGAGTTTGATCGTGCTTCTGTTGAAATGCACCGGGCATACCAATCTTTGGTGTGAAGAAGCGAAATACGGAAAGATCATTACGTATTGATCACTGGCTGCGTTGCCTGGTCTTATTGCTCCGGGTGATTTGTGGGCGTTAGGTAGGTAGGGTTAAAGGCTAAAATGAGTGGAATGGAACGTGTTTTTACCTGATCTATGTTGCTCAAGAACTGGTATCACCACCAGTCTCCGGCGCCCGATACTACTGGGATTTGGCTGACGTAGAGCGTAAATCGTCTGACTGTAACGAGAGCTGATTATTATGAGCCAACATCAATAGAAGATGACATTCCGAAGGAAGGCCGTGAGAGAGAAGAGAAGGGCCATCAGTCGATTGCCTAACAAGAAAGCCAGCCGACGGATATTGTGGGAGCTTAAGGCTAGATGCCATGCCAGCCCGCCTTGGAAGAGGCCGGTCCAGTGCTTGCGACAAGGAAGGACTTTTAGAGAAAGTGAGAGAGGATACTACTAGTTCTCGAAAGGAAAGTGTTACATTCGTTTTCAGCACAGCAAAAACCGAGAAAGTTCAATGGGATGAGAGAAACTAGAAGGTACCTCCCTACTAGCATATTCTTGATCTTCTGATCCAACATTACACTGATCCAAAAACAGAAACATCAATGACTACAGTGAGAAGTTGACCAAAATTAGATCCATGGCATAAGATGTTCATAGATTCTTAAACTAGATAACTAATGTTGCAACTGGTCTTGTCCTCCCATGACATAACAATCAAAATCAACACTTGCAGCAGTAAATACACTTCGGAATTGCAAAATTGTGCAAAACTATTGAGTCGATGCATATAATATGTGGGACCGACCCTGATCTCACAGCAAAGGACCTAAGCTGCATATACAATGCAACTTGCAAGACAATGGATTTTACTGAACTCAGTAAATAAGAAAGCTATATATGTGTCTGTGCTGTACTCAGTCTTACAGAAATGGAATGTTAAAGAAAAAAGCACATAATACTCAGAGCAAAGTCACAGCATTTCTCAAAAGATAGGGAACTCAGGAAAAATAGGTGAAGATGAAGTCCATAAACTTACTACGGTTCTGCATTGCATGAGCAAATGGGTGACAGAAAGGTAGAGGTAGCTGTGATATCCATTGTCTTCTGTTCGGGTTTATTCATTAGCAGCGTCCCCCTGAGCGGAATCCCCAGTTTCAGTAAATACTATCAGAAAGTTTAGTCCTCTCAAAACCTTAGTGAACATGGAGAAAATAAGTTCTACTCGACTGCCACCATCAACAACTGTGTTGCTTATATGTTCAAAATTTTAGCTTTGCACAGCCTTTTATGTATAATTGTAGGTTTATTCCACAATAGTTCTCTTGGTCATCTACTTGTTGCACTACATATTGGACAAGAAAGCAACTAACGAAGTAAGTTGAAGCCTCAACTAAGTTTGAGATGATGCAACTAACTATAAGCAGTCTTGTCTACAGCTCCTAATTCTGTAAATCATCCCTCTAGACCCAGCTAATAAAAAGCCACAGGAGAATGTTGCTGAGCAGATCTATTCAGCAACGTTTGAAGGAATGCTGAAGAAAATAACAAAATTGCAAGGACTGACTCCATTAGAACTAGCAAATGAACCATACACAGTAAATGGATCAAGCATTTAGCAGATGCTCGGTTTTCTAAACTCACTCTTGATCATTTGACCACCAATTTCAAAAATCTACTTACACAAGCAGACAAGAATAGAACAGATTCTTCAAGAACACCAATAGCAGCATCACCATTTATGATCATAATTCTATGCACTACAAGCTATCCAGATATCAGAGAGTCGGAGGAATCATGTCCTTGACAAAGTTTGAAACTTCACTGGCCTCTAGTGCATATCCATTTCGAATTTGTCCAGAAGATCCTCCATATGGGCTACAATGGCCAAGCTGTTGCTCATCAACTCCTTTGACCTCTGCAGCTTAGCTCTGACCTCATCGAGTATAGCTGACCCCATCTCCTCCAACCCATCCAAGCAAGTCTCCTGATCAGTCATGGCGGCACTGACCCATGTCTGAATGTTGTTGATCTTCACCTTTGTCAGGGCCTTCTCTCCATGGGCTGCTCCCATCGCTGAGGTAGAGTCGTTGAGGCGACTCAGTGCATCCTCGAGCTGGGTCTCGCAGTCCCCCAGTGCACCAATCGAATGGGCCTAAGAGAGAAAACTGTGAGCTATAAAAGGAAAATAACACAGACTGAGTTAACAATTGATAAACTCAAAGGCATAGTACGAACATCATTAGAGGTCTCCCTCAGCTGCTTCACGAACAGGGAGGCGTTGAAGAGCTCCTTGACGGAGACGCCCAGGGAGAGCTTGAAAATAGATTCCGGATCGGGTCTCATCGAGCTGTTGAGGGAGGATAAGCTGGAGAAGCAAGAGTCCGGGTACTCAGTAACTCTGCAGACTGCCCTGATCGACTCGGCCGAGTTGGAAGCAAGTCTGGCGGCCTCGGCAGACTCGGCGGACGAATCGTGGATGAGGGCTCCAACAAGCAATCCGATGGTCAGGGTCAGCAGTAGGATGGCGGAAACGGAGACTGCGAGGAGGACTGACCTCCGGCCGGTCCTTGGAGGAAGAGGAGGCTGCTGGTCGACGGGGTTGACTTTGCCATAGCCCTTCAGGATATTGATGGAATCCATTGCTGAGACTCCAGATGAAGAAAAATCGAAGATGGGCTGATCCAAATTTCAGATTTTGAAACGAGGGCTTTGGGTTTTTTCTTTTGGTTGCTGTGGAAGTAAATCGAAATTGAAATCTTGAACTCCTGGAAGATTCAGAACCGGATCTCAAGGCCAGAGACCAGATTGCCTTCCCAGTCCCAATGAACGATTTGAGTCAAATCCAGGGCTTCTATTGAAAATAATATTATCCCTTCACCGTCCAATGGTGAAGTTCGTTCAACACTTCAATGTAAAAAATTTATGATCTTCAATAAATATTATATTAGTCGAAATAACATGGCAAAGCCTCACGACATCGACTACACCCATTAAACTACAACATTGCACAGAAACAGCATCACCAACCTTCGATTTTCGTAAGTCGCAGTCTAGAACCTCCTCATTCCTATCTATGAATGCGAGTGGCATGGCAAAGCACCACATTTCAAAATGGATGAACTAGGACTCGAGGTATTTGGAGCTTGCAAGATTATATACCCATCATAATCAAGAAATTACTCATTATTGGACTTTTTTCTGGTGTCATACCGGTGATAATCTTAGATTTAGGCACTTATGAAGAAGAGGGCGATGAACATAACAGTTCCACAGTACATAGTCGATACCTTCCACAAAATCATTCGCCCTCACAAAGTGCAGAATCTGATTTGGATAAATCTACACTTGACGTGGAAGGGCACAGGAACCAAAACTGAGTCGTAAAATCCAGAGTTAAACAGCTGGATTGACAGCAGTAGAGGATGATAAGGATGAAAAATGAGATGCTTAGAGGAGGAGGAGTTCAGGCCAATGCCATAAAAAAAATTCTACTTTTAGGAAAATTGAGGCTTCATAGTGTAATCCTCGTCCTCTTAGTCTCCGTCTCCGCCAGCGGCCTTCCATCCTTCACGTTCTTTCTCTTCACCCATTCCAGGGCGCCCACCGCTGAATGGTCTGGTGACGAAAAGTCGATGTGCTTCTGCCGATCAACTCTCACCATGAATGATGGGATGTTCACCACTTGCCTTCCTACTCTGCAAAGCCATAATGTATGTATCCAACACGTAAAACCTCCCGTGCTCATTATGCTGAACATGGGAAGGCCATTTAAAGCATTACTCGAGTGATTTATGGGGCGTGGAAGTAGCAGTGAAATATTTCTACCTAGAAGAGCTTCATCTTCAGCCGTATGAAAACTTGAAAATACCACAACTAAACTGACGACATAGTTTTACATGAATGCTATCCACTACCTAATTCGATTGTAAGATAGCGTTAATCAGCAGTAGAAACCTTACACACAAGTCATTCGTGTATGGAGGATAGTTTGTTCATTTGATGCCACACTCAACTGCTCTTAAGATTGCTGCAATTCGGCCTCCGAATTCAAATGATCCTCTGGACAGCATTATATGGCGAGTTCGCTGATATCAGGCATGTCAGGCAGTTCATGATGAAGAGTGTTCAGGAATTTTTGACAAGCCAGGATTATCATCTTAAGGACAGTATATGGGAGTTGATTTGGAGGTGGAAGGCCCCCGGACGAATTTGATCCTTCATATGGCCGGTGCGGCATGAACTCTTATTACTCACCAATGAATGCCAGAGCTGCTAGAGGCCTGTGCAATTCTGAAACATGCATGGCTGCGATCTCGCTGATGAGACTATGTTACATGCTCTCAGAGACTGTAATCTATCTGTGACGAAACTTTGCCGAATCACAAGAAGCCACTGTTCTTTTGCGACGTGTTGCCGGTGAAAATTTTAAAGGGCAGATCATCTACAAATCCGGGTTCTGTTTGGGCTACCATTTTGGAGTCTGGTGTTGGTTACTATAAAAGTGGAGGAATCTATGGGGTGCAGTTTTCTGGTGGTTGAATCAAGGAAAAGAGTAAAGACATGATTGTCTGACGGGATTGAAATAAGCGGATGTAAGGAGAAAGGAATGGAGATGGATTGGATGGGAGAGTGGCATCCGAATCAGCCATATAAAACCTCTCATGTTGTGTTATTCGATATGTGACATTGGATGTAGCCAAATCAACAATAAAATAAACAAATAAATGTTCTCTTCAGTCTCTACTAACGACCAAAAGATCTCTTAAAAAATTGAATGAAATCAGATCTTGGGTCTGGAACAGTTTTTAAAACCACCGTACCCACGCTTGTCAATATGTCTCGTTGTGATAAACTCTAAAATCATTTCGGGTAGTTTAGAATCTTTAGATGTCAATTGATCTTATGAAAAACAGAGGAAATGAAACCTTCTGAAAAATTGTTTTTTTTTTAATTGCGTGATGTCTTCCGCCATTTTTTGTTTCCTTTTTCGTCCATTTGGAGTTCATAGGAATCATGTCGCAGGGGGAGTCCATATGCTCAGGGACAGCTGTTCTTTCCATTTCTCTTCTCCTCAATCCTCAATCATCTGTTCCTCCCCAACCATATATACATACCTCCTCCTGTTTTTTCCGCTCTATCAGTTGCCTGGAAAACCAAAAACTTAGAAACCCCTCCCGTCGCATTCCATCTGCCACTCGAGCCCCTTTATTTAGCGTGGATAACTCCCACTCTGTCTCTGTCTCGTCGAAAGTATTCGTTTTTTTTTTCCCCTTTCTGGGTGTGTCTTCACTTTCAGAGCCTTGTTGATCTTGATTGATCAGCAGCTTTGAGCTTTCTTGATCTTGATTGATGGTTTTCGAAAGCTAGATAGAGACAACTGAACGCGGGAGGAGCTGGATTTTTTTCCTTGTTCTTGAATGTATTATATGGAGGGGAAGAAATGGCTACGAATATAGGAATGATGGACGGTGCCTACTTTGTTGGGCGAAGTGAAATCTTGACATGGATCAACAGCAGACTCCAGCTCAACCTCTCTCGTGTTGAGGAAGTATTGTCCTTTTCCATTCCTTCATTTCAATATCGAAAAGGCTGATTATTTTTTGCTTGGATGTTGCATGTCTGAGCTTTCAATTTTGCATGTGAACGAGTGATTCTCTTTAGTAGAAGAGAATTCGAGGACGGCCCTCCCCTGTTTTGGTTGGTTTCATTTACTGTGGCTGAAGCTTAATAGCTTTTTGTGGCATTGGTTCCTTTGCTTGAGTGCTTCTTAATCCGAGAAGGAAAGTTCATCAATTTACTAGTAGTAACGATGCATCAGCAATCGTTTGAACTGCTGAATTTGATGGGAAGAAATGAGAATGCAATAGCATTGATATATCAAATTGTGTTTGCTTTCATTTTTTTTAATATTGTGTAGAAACTTTTGGAAATTTTGATGCTGCCATTTATTTTTGAAGTCTAGAGTACGCATGAGATCAGAACCTTGGCTGGTTGAAAGTCGAAATCTTATAGTTATCATGGAAAAATGCTCTTTGAGAGTCCTTGCTCCTTAATCATCAGCAAGGAACGTGTCATTAGTCTCTAAACAACTGCAAATGGGGAGGCAATTTTTTGCTCCCAATTTGTGCCTATGAAATACGAGCAAGTACTGTTTATTGCAATGGGATTGCAGCTAAATGTCATATGACATGGAGTATTAACGTGTATGAAGGGTGAGATGACTGGGAAGACGAATTGGATTGTCTAAAGTGTCTTCTGGAGTATCTGAAAGATTTCTCACAAATGTATGTTCATGTATGCGAGGATTCTTGGTGTAACATCTTTCTGTCTCTGGACGTACCACTTATCTCTTTGATATTTTATGACTAACACTATTTCTCATGAATGGACGTGAAATTAGATTCTTGCATCTCATCTTGAAGGTCATTTTCCCTAAATATTTTGTGTTATTTCGTGTAGAATGTTCTTAATCTAATGAGTATTCATTGATCCACTTTGACAGGCAGCATCTGGTGCTGTGCAATGTCAGATGATGGACATGATCCATCCTGGAGTTGTTCCCATGCACAAGGTCTTAACACCTCTTTCTTGAATATTTTTCTTATGCCTATTCATTCAACTATCATCATTGACGATGTTTTGGTCCATGTAGGTTAACTTTGATGCGAAGACAGAATATGACATGATCCAGAACTACAAAGTCCTGCAAGATGTGTTCAACAAGTTGAAAATTGAAAAAGTAGACCTATTCTTATTTGCAATACTGTACTTTGTCATCTGTGCCATCTTCCCTATGTCTCTTTTGAGTGCTGAACGTTTCAAGTCCTACAAAAACTGCGGCTACTTATCTTGTTTTGCAGCAAATTGAAGTCAACAGACTGGTGAAAGGCCGGCCACTGGATAATTTGGAGTTCTTACAGTGGCAGAAAGGATACTGTGATTCTGTGATTGGTGCCATCTTGAACGAGTATGCTCCCTCTTCTTCTACCTGCTATTGTTCAAATACATGATATTATTCACTTACATAGTTCTTTGTGAATGTTCTGCCATCTCTTGATTTTAAAGACATTACGACCCCATTGAGCGGAGAAGTAAGGGTGGGAAAGAACGGCATGCCAAGGTCTCTCAAAATAACTTGAAATCACTACAAGCAAACAATGGATCAGCTGATGCAGCTAATGGGAATAAATTTTCTGGTTGGCTTCCTATTTATGTCTACCCACATTTTTCTCTCATTTCCCAATTTCCTAAGCCATTCTCCAGTACTTCTTCATGATAGGGACAAAGCATACAAAGAAGGGAGGAGCACTTGAAGGAGCAACTTCTTCAGGGGAAATTCAGGCGCTCTCAAAGGAGGTACAGGCGCTAGTCTATAAACTCTGCCTTTTACATTGCTCATAAAAGACTCGGTTCATTCCTGCATGATTCCTGACTTTTCTTTTCCAGGTTACTGACCTTAAGCTCTCTGTGGACCTCTTGGAGAAAGAGCGAGACTTCTACTTTTCCAAACTGAGGGACATCGAAATCCTCTGCCAGACTCCTGAGTTGGAGGAGCTGCCTGTAAGTAAATTCTCTGAACTAAGATCTGGATGCTAGTTTCATTGTTCATGAGCCTTTCACTTATGTATTGGCTCCTGGGGCCGGTGCAAGAATTTCTTGCAGATGTCTGTGGCCGTTAAGAAGATACTCTATGCTGCTGATCCAAAGCAGTCGGCCCTCGAGGAAGCCCAACTGTATATGCAACATTTTATGAACCATGGAGAAGATGACTCGGATTCTAAAGCTTGATACTCGCTAGAATTGAGAAAGGGTACCTGCTCTCAAGAGGAAATATTCATTTGCCATCGGATGGTCGCCCTTGCATGTGGTGGAAGTTAGCATCTTATGGGATCTTTTTCTTTAGCATTTGTTTCAGCTGGTGTTTTATCCCGACTCTGAAATAAATAACAGTTCCATTGAGAGTGTTTTTGCACACTGCTTTGTCTATACCTAATGTTCCAGAGTACAAAATTATGGGGGTGAGAGATACCTGGCTTCCGTGGACAGATTCGGCTTTTATTCATTATAAAAAAAAACGTTTGCTTTATGTCTGCTGATAATGGCTAGCACCTCTGGGAATATAACAAACTGAAAATACGGTGTGTGATAATGCTGTTCAAAGAAGAAACATTGAGGAAAATATATTTTTTTGTGGCAAAATTAAAGGAAGGACATTTATTACATTGGAAAACAACTCACCGATTATCTGCAGCATAGTCTTACTCATCTTAATCTGAACCATAACTAAAAACCATCTCTGAATGTCCCAGCTAAGCACCCAAAAGACAGAACAGACATCAAAACTGACATCAATTCAACCGGAGATGTACAAGGAAAAAAGATTGCCCTCCATGAGTGCTGGAAATCCCAACGAACTCCAGAAGTCAGTACTGATAATCCTTGTCATTAATTGTAGAAGAGCCACCACTCCATCTCGACTTATCAGTCTGCGAAAAATGATCAACTAGAGATTTGAATTGCACAAATTTGAAGAGTATTTTCTAAGGCACCGCTGAAATTGTTGAGAAAATAGTAGAAAAGCCAGTGCTGGCACTGTGCCTTACCCTGTGGATGAGATTCTCGAACTCCTGGGTTCCGTGCTCTTGAATGTATTTCTCCGCAACAGCTAGAATGTCAGTTGGCTCATTGAAAATGTCAGTTTTCCTCGGGACATACCAGATGTTGATATTCTGAGGGTTGATGAAGATGGGCCTCAGAAAATGATCATACATGTAAGCAGCACCTTTGAAGTATGGGATCACCAACCAGCAAGTCAGAATCAGCTTTGCGTAAGGCCATACAGGGATCCTGCCAAGGAGTAAACAGCACCTTTCTCTTGAATTCAAATGTTCTGTAAGAGACATTCGTGGAAATTCTAAAAATTTTTTTAAGACTCAAATTATGATCTCTGTGACAGTATGTGGAATATTGGAAGGATCATCAATTACCATTCGAGGACTTTATAAAATGTGAGCTCAAAGATTGTGATCATAGAGTACAAGATCCAGTAGGTGAGCCACTGCCGATCATCTGCAAGTGATTTAGTCTCGATTGCCCTGATTGAAGCATACCTGCAGGTTAACTTAACCACTGTAAGCCACATACTAGATCAAATATTCAAGTTTTGGATAAATGCCAATAAAGATGCATCGGATTCCTGCAACTGCAAGACTAATTCATACTTACAGCGGATACACTAGGCTGATAATGGGCCTATAAACACAGAAAAAAGATCAAGTCATTATCAAGCCCATGATCCTGCCAATTCCCACTAAATTTCACAGTTAAACAACCGTATATCTCAGTTTGAATGGCAATATCATGTCAACAAGAGAGGCCTTAACCAATATGGATTGCTTAAAGGTGTACTCTCTACAAATTTGCACCAGGTTGCATCTACTCTGGAGGTATAAGATGTATCTCCATATTATTATATAGATCTAATTTCCAAACTAACAACAATGTTCATCTTCAGATACCATATCCTCTCTTGAAGTGTGCCTTCATAATCAATTCGATGTGAATATTGGCGTATTCCATCAGCTCACAAGCCACAAATTTTAACAAATCAAGCTGCAGAAGAAAATGTACTAACTGAACATCAAACTATGATCAAGAAATTGCATATTTATCCACAAGATCTCAACTTTTTCTGCAGCATTTGGCCTGTTAAGGAAAACTGCATAGTTGTGCCAACAGGAACTTCCCATAAAAAATAAACAGTCTTGGCAGCAAAAAATAGTTAAAAGTACTAGCAAAAGATACCCAGCAAGAACATCAAAGTTCTCCAGCACCACTCTGAGAAGTCTCCCCGCATTAGCTCCCATTCTCTCCGCTTTGGATCCCTGTCTTGATGGAGGGCGACTTAGGGTTTCAGAGATGGAAATGAGTATTCTCCAGCTCAGAGAGCGACAGGGTAGAGCTGCACTAAACGAGCAGTGTAGAGATGGATTCCATGAGCTTTTTCGGCACTGATAAGCACAAAAGTTCACAGCAGTAGCAGCACAAAAATGATTCAGTGTTTCGCATTAGATTTCTGGTCCCCCAATAGTATACTGACACGTATACTGACGTGACATCCGTTTTTTAAATTCGGTGCTGGGACTTCGTGGACCCACAGCACTGAATCCCTTGACATAGTCGGCCCAGCCACAGGGTAAAGATCCTCTCCCAAACGGGGGACCACTAAATACGCCCCGGACCGGGACCATGAGAGCCCAAAATTACTGCTGCCAGGGCCCATCCAACTAGGATTGTGGGCCCTCGTGGGCTTTTGTTCCATGGAGGATTCCTCGATGCCAGGTGGCGCCTTGGACTTTGACGGTTCGCCACGTCAAAACGGAAATAACTGACTTCCAAAATTTCAACAGAAAAATATCTACCACGTATTTGGTTTGCCGTCAATTCTTTGACGGAACTTCAAACAACCGTTTATCGTCGCATGTAATAATATAAATACCCCACTCTTGGTTCGATGAAAAGACGAAATGGCCATCCGCTTTCAAATTTCAGATATCTCCTAATCTCACTTGGCACTGTGAATATCCGATATTGTTTCTCTATTTTCCTGAGCGAAGAAGTCGAATTAGATGCCAAGAAAGCTCAAGAAAGGGAAAGTCCTCGACGTTGTTGAGGATGTATGGCTCTTCTCGAGAGGGTGGAGGAGATGCTGAGCCTACCCGAAGAGGCTGCGAGCACCTCTCCCTCCAAGCTAGCCTTGGCAACCCTACCAATCACGGTGGCGGCAGTTGCACCCGTGGTGCGAATCTCTCAAATGGCAACGCAACCTTGGTGGAAGGCGCAGATCCTCGTTTTGGAGATGCTTACTGTCGGTGATGCTGGATGTTCACGGGTCCAATCGTGCTCGGCAGTTTGCAGAGAAGCTGGTCGGTCACAGTCTATATGAAGCGTTTCGTATCTTCCCATATTTCAAACTCAGATTCAAGGAGGCAGATGGCAGAAGAGGGGACCTGGTCGTTGGTCTTGACAACGTCTTCTCATATATCAATATGAGGGGTATTTATGTAATTTCACACATGGTTGAGGGCTGCTCCGAGTTCCACGGTGGAAATTAACGGTGAAGTAGATGAATGGTAGATGTGCATGTTTGGTCGGGCTGCTTGCCGATCTCTTAGCAGAAGTAGATAAAAGATGTCAGTATAGCATTACGTCATCTCCAGAAGCTTTGCTGTTCAGGACCAAAACAGTGAATAAGAACCTACTGCTATCGTAGGATGGATAGACATTGGGTCCCAAACCAGCCTGTCATAATCACCGACTTGCAGAGTGGAAAAAAAGGAGACCATAGAGGTAATTTGGTTGGGCATCCTCCTCGACTACTACCAACTCATAGACTCGTACTTGAGCAGCAGACCATTCAAAGAGCGTGACCCCGCTTTACACATGATGTCCAAGCAAAGATAAAATCCTGCAGCGTGCTGCTAGTACAGCTTAGTTACCGTCTTCCTCATCACCATCTGCATCGGAGTCTTCGCCATCATCTTCATCGCCATCCTCATCTGAGCCATCACCTTCCCTTCCCTGCAATAGCCAAGTCTCGGGATATAAGACAACAGTCCAACTTTGAGGGTCTTTAGGCACACTAACTTTTGAAAATCCTGAAATGTGGATGGTCTCAATTCGACTTTGCTAGGGTGGGCTGCATACCTCTTCATCATCAGCATCACCGTCCTCCTCATCAGCATCCTAAGGAAAAGAAATGAGCATGTCCATCAGTCGTCAGAAAGGAAACATATGAGTGAAGTCCCCTTGGAGCATGAGGGGAAATTTAAAATTAACAAGAACGTGGTTGCATCCAAAAGAAAGAAGGGCAGTCAAGTACATTGTTAAAATAATTAAGGGGATTAGGCCACAAGTCCTCCTTAATAAGCTCAGCAATCTGCATGTTACCAAATGAAAAGTTAATGGTACCAAGGAAAAACAGGCATATTGCAACATGATAAATCGTTAGAAGTAATCTGCAAACTGGAAGAGGACGAACCTCATCATTAATGTCATCTATATCCTTTTGTTGGGTGTCATCAAACCAGTGAAAGAAGCTGCAACCATGACAGAAGTTTGAGTTGTTAGCCATTTGGAAAGGAAAAGTTTGTGCTTGTATAAGGCACCATCAAACACACACATTAAAGAAAGTAGACCTAAATCTCACCATATTATAAATCACATATGCAAAAAAAAAAAAAAGAATTAAAGAAGTTCTGCTCCATCAATTGATGAATATTCATGTCCAAAATGAAGACTTAATCATATTCCTTCCTCGTTGACGCAAAAATGTGCATTCCTGTTTTCTTTTCAAAATTTCCGTTAAACTGATCAACAGGGTAAAGCTGTATTGAACAAATAGATCCACAATCTGACCTGTCCTCTGTAAATGGCCGTTTATTCCCTTTCTTCTCATGAGCAACCCCATTTGGTAATTCCTGCGTATAATCATTTATTAGAAGTATAAGAAGACCACAAAACATATGCTCTGGGAAAGACAATTTGAAAGGTCATACCATTCCCTCTTTCCACTTAATTGATGTAGCACTAATTTTTGTAGTTCCCTCGTCATGGAAAGCGAACATCTTTGTGAGCTTCGTATCTTCAAAATAGGGATTTGGTTGGAAGTTCTGAAAATTAAGAAACAGAAAGGGTAAACTGTCTAAAGAATGTGTCAACAATTGCTTCATATACTACAACCGTTGTATTTAGAAGTCTAAACATAGAATTCAATAAGATATCATCAACTGCTGAAAATTATGAATGGTGAGAGGGAAAATCACTCACAAAAGTAATGGAGTAACCCAATTTCACGTCTTTGAAATCCTCCACTTCAAGTGAGCTCAGGTACTTGAATATCTATAAACCATATAGAAGACCTCAAAATAATAGTAAGGGAAAAATTAAAATCCAGAAACCTTTATGATACTCTCAATGACTTTTATTAAGTTCTGATATTAATTGTCCAAGTTTCAAACTTTTGATGGAATCAGAAGGCCTAGATTATGAGCCCAAACAAGTCCAGAAAAATTAAAACAAACCTTTTGGTCATCCTCAGTTAAAAGCTCACCGAGCGCAGGATGACTCAGAAACTGCAACAAACCAGCACCATTCAGCTAATGAATAGATTCCATCAACCAGATCAGTAGTCAGAGGCAAGAGAGATAAATTACTGACTGCAGTTAACCAGAAATCAGGTATTGACTTGATGATTTCACTTCGCTTATCATATACAGGCCTGCGAATCTCATTGTACTTCTGCTCCACCTCCAAAACCTTGTCACTAGCCTCCTCATTGATCTACCGTTATAACCCAAAAAAGGAAAAAGGAATTCAGCAAATCAAGTGACATTTCCGACATCAAATGAAGCGAGAAACATGGTTTTACACAGAAAAGCACACGCATTGTGCCAGTCTAGACACAACAACATTCCCAGTACAACAAACACAAACTTAGGAACTCGTTACATGCAGCATGTATAATTCCTCAGCTTGTTTTACACACGCATGCATATGATTTCTCAGCCTAAATATAGCAACATTATTAATATCAAACAATGGAATTCTAGTCAAACTATCACTGATCGCATTTATTTACCATTTGGCCTAGTTACAGAAAACTTTATCATATCGAAACGGGAAATCTGAGCGGTACAATTAAATTACATCACCATGACCAGAGAAGAAAACGAAGGTGACCCTGCAGTCAATGTATTCATAACTCTTCCAAAAGTCGATTTTTTTTTATTAAAGAGCCAAAACAGTATTACACGCAGCACAAAAAAGGAACTTCAAAGACATGAAAGTACCGGAAGAAAAGATATTATTTGCCAATTCTGTAATGAAAGTGAACAAAAATGCTGTTCCAGGATCTTAAAAGGTGCACGCGAGCTCATCTGGAACTGCGAATTACCTTCTCGAGCTCGTCTTGGATCTCCTGGAGCTTCTCGATCGAGAGGACGAGCTCCCCATCAAGCTGCTCAGGATTCTCCTCCTCGGCCTTCTCAGCGGCGGATACCTTCACCTTCTTCCCCTTGTCTGAGACCATCTTCAAAAGGTGGAAAATTCGACTGCTCTACGTGCCTCCCTCCGAGGTTCAATGGGGTTAAACCCCAACGACTATGCTCTGCAGCTGTGGCTATGCAAACACGACAACGCGGGGGTTTTTTCTGAGGGATGCCTCTGAGAGAGAGAGAGAGAGAGAGAGAGAGAGAGAGGGGAACGGGAGAGGGCAAAAGAGGGAGTTAGGGTTTTGGGATTTTGGGATTTTATATGGGTTAGTGCCACGTCAGCGCGGGGTCTGACGTGGGCCAATTAAATATTTGGGCAGTTTCGCGGCGATCACCAATAAAAAAAATCAGATAGACAAAATGGGGAAAAAATTGAAAAACCAGTGTGTAGAGCGGGATTTGTACTCACACTCTTTCGGACATGGTGCCTTAGACCAACTCGGCCATCTCCACGCGAGGAGATGCGTCTCACAATTTATATATATTTATAGGCTTAATCCGTTTCACCTTGTTTTACCAATTATGTGATTGACTATTGTAATGGATGATGTAGAATATATATTGTAATGCTTTTATTAATCTGACTCAATAAGGAATATCGGGGTTACCGTTTCAAAATGACTAAACATAAAACTTATTGGATGATCCTAACCGTTAGTTGAATTTTCATTTCTTTCTTATGCTACTCGAGGATATAAGCATATAATCTATGATGATCTTGCAAGGGGAGTTATCATGTACAAACCCGATCCTCACAGCCATCACCATTGGCTTAGGGACTTAGCTTGGATATGTTTGCTTGTACCTCACTGGGACCAGAAACTAAAACCTTCTCAAGACATGAGAACACCAGTGGTTAGAGCAAATTTCAGTGGATAAGTAGCTGCAGAGATTCATAACAATCCACAATCACAGTAATTTTGGAAGATGACCGGACCACTCAAGTCTCAACTTCACGTTGTCATCTGTGTTAAGGACTGTTTCGACAGCCGATATTTTTTCATGAAAAATCTAATGTCATATGATCAACATATTCCATCAAATCCAGCTTGAACTGCTGGCTCTCTGCTTTTCAGTCTACTGGATCAGCAAGATCCATGACACTGGTTTCTAATAAGGGTCTAAAAACACTCCGTGTCATCAATATCCTACAGAAGAACTCGTGTTTACAGAAAATCCATGTGAGGAATCCATGTTTTCTTTTTCCGAGGGGCTGTCTATCTTAAATTGCTTCAACTCATTGCTCTCATGCTGCACTCTGTCAGCGATCTCCAAGCACAAGCCACTGGCTCGAGACTTCTTCAGTGGTGTTTTATCATTAGCAGCAGCCTTCTTCTGTGGGCATGGGTCGATGAAGATCAGATGGACTCTGAGAGCCGGATTCGGCTTTATTAAGTTTACTTCTCTTTTATCAGGAGTTCACAATATCCCACTGCCTGATTCAAAGTCTGAAAGGTCATCTAAATTCAAAAGGACCTGCCAAACTTAGCTGGTCAGCAAAGGTGAAACTATTAACGATAAACTGAAAAAGTAGCATGAAAAGAACCTACTAGAAAACGTAACACAGGAAATTTCAAGAGAAAGATCGATCCATGACAACAAAACAAAATGGTAAACTACCTTACGACCAACCAAGTCAAACGTTATGAGCACTTTGCTTGGCTTAGCCCGCTTAGCCTCCTCAATCTCTTCCCGCTTCTTCCTCAAGAGTTCCTTTTCGTAAGGCAAGAAAGAAGGGTTAATCAAGCCGCCTATCAACAAGGCTGAAAAAAATAACATTTGTTGGACAGGTGAAGAAAACAACTCCTTAGAGAGCCAGCTATACACTTCAATTTTGTAATAATCACTCTGGTCATCAATAACCATTGGTCATGCTGCAGAGTTCCGATCGTACTCCATGAGCCTCTTTGCATGGGCTTCAGCAGCTGCTTCAGCCTCTGAGAGAATGGGAACCATCTCCCCCAGTCCAGCATACTGGCTACCTTCCTTCAGAACAAGCGAGCCACAGAAATTACAAGGCCCCTCCCCTCCCTGTTCGCACACAATCTTCCATCACGACAAGCAGTTGCTCACCAGTCTGTGCCCACGGGCTTGGCATGAACAAGGCTTGCCCTGCTAGAACACGATGGAACCTTTGGCCGCCTCGGCAAGCAATACGACTTTTCCAGCTTTCTTCTCTCGAGAGGAAGATTGATTCACGGGCTTTGAATAGTTCGACAGGGAAGTAGGCAAGCTCTCCTTACTACCAGAGGCTGCAGCATGCTTCGACGGTTTGAGAACTTTTGTAGTTCCAACAGGTGGAAATTAAGCTGATTGGGGCTTGATGTAGGCGTGTAAATTCTGGCTATGAACATTAGCGACGCTCGTGGTATCTGAATACCCTCTTCGCCGTAAATATTCATTTATCACGCCTTTCCCAGCTTCGGGGCCCATGCGAACTATCAGAACCGGAAAGAAGAATCTTTTCCGAAAATGGTAAAATCACTGCAGAACAGTTTCAATGCGACAACCATTTGACCAGTCCAAACCATCAGAGTGAAATCTACTTCAAGCACGAATCTTTGCGATTTTAACTAGAAATTCAGATGCCACATATCTAGATCCCAAGGGAACCATTTTGGTTCGGGAGATAGAGAGAGAGAAGTGGTGATTGAATTACGTCGACGTATTCCTTGGCGTCGACTGGCTGAGCGAGCTCGCAGTAGGATACCAGACCTGATATTATATCCTTGTCGAGATCCCAAACCTGTCTCCATCTGCTTGCATAGATCAAGCAACGCCCATTGTAGCTACTGCCCTGGCGAATTCATTGTTTCGAAACTCAGGGAAAGTAACCGAGAGCGACGTAGAGGTTAGCTACAAGGAAGCCTCGGAAGTAAGAGCGCCGCCACTCGACATTCTCTCAAGGGCTTGTTTTTTTGGGCCCGACAAGAAAGTGGGCGAAGCTTTCGGGCCCAACTCTGAGGAGGGAACTATGAAACGACGCCCTCTTTGAATGGTTTCAGAAACCCTCTTCCCTTTCAGGTTGATGCAAAATCTTTCGATAGAACCTCAGTTAATTCTGTCAATGGTAGCGTATTTGGATTCATCCAAGTCCCAATTGATAGCAATTCTGCTCAAAGCTTCTACCTTTTGTAGATTTCTGTTCACGGATTTCAGATTTCTTTTGCCGCAAGAGGTTGAATTAGCGGAATTTTGAGGCTTTCATTACCAGGGAGCTGAAATTTATGCTCGTTAAGCTAACAATTCTGACCCTTCTTCTTCAAGTTTCGAAATTGGCGCTGTTGGGTTGGATGAGGTTCGAGGTACCATGTTCACTTGCTTGATCTCTGCAATGGTTTTTGCTTAGCAATGATATTTTCAGGCTGAAATGAAGTGCAAAGAAAACCTTGAAGAATTGATGAATTTTGAGTTGCTTTAAGGTTTCATTTGGAATGCGTGTTGCTTTGCTCGCCAAACATGTAGTTGCTGTGGTAAGGTACCAAAAGGATCCCCTCAGAGCGCTAGAAATGTTCAACTCAGTGAAAAATGAAGATGGGTTCAAGCATACGCTATCAACTTACCGTTCCATGGTCAAGAAGCTTGGATCTCACGGTGAATTCGAGGCAATGGAGAATATACTTTCTGAGATGAGGGCAAACATTGACAACAAGTTACTCGAAGGAGTCTATATAGATGTGATAAGGAGTTATGGGAAGAAGGGAAAGATTCAGGAAGCTGTAGATGTGTTTGAGAGGATGGATTTTTATAACTGCGAGCCCTCAGTCCAATCATATAATGCGATCATGAATATATTAGTTGAGAGTGGCTATTTCAATCAGGCTCACAAGGTTTACATGAGGATGATTGATAAGGGAATTGTTTCCGATGTGTACACCTTCACAATTCGGATCAAGTCCTTTTCTCTAACAGGTAGGCCCCACGCTGCTTTGAGACTCCTAAAAAACATGCCATCCCAGGGTTGTGAGTTGAATGCCGTTGCATACTGTACAGTTATTGGCGGGTTTTACAAAGAAAATTGTCAGGCTGGGGCTTATGCATTGTTCCTTGAGATGTGTGACCTGGGCTTATATCCTGATATCGCAACATTCAATAAGCTTGTACACATACTATGCAAGAAAGGTGACACTCAAGAAAGTAAGAAGCTTCTGAGTAAGTTGTTAAAGATGGGACTGAGCCCAAATTTGTTCACTTTCAATATTTTCATTCAAGGGTTCTGCACAGGAAGTGAGCTACATGAAGCTCTGAGATTGTTGGAAAGTGTTTCTAGAGAAGGTTTGGTACCCGATGTTGTTACATATAACACATTAATTAGTGGCCTATGCAAGAATGGCAGGGCCATTGAGGCAGAGAGCTATCTGCATAAGATGGTGAATGATGGACTTGAACCTGACACCTTCACCTACAATACATTAATCAATGGATATTGCAAGATTGGTATGACTCACAATGCGGATAGAATTCTTAGTAGTGCTGTTTTCAAGGGGTTTGTGCCTGATGAGTTTACACACAGCTCTCTCATTGATGGCTTCTCTCAAGATGGGGATATAAACCGTGCTATTGCTCTGTACAAAGAATTGTTGGCAAAAGGAGAGAGGCCTAATGTTATTATATGTAATGCATTAATCAAGGGCTTGTGTCAGGAGGGGCTTATTTTGGAAGCACTAGAGATAATGGGTGAAATGCGAGAACTAGGTTCTTCCCCTGACATATGGACTTATAATTTGATTATAAATGGACTTTGCAAGATAGGTTGTTTGTCTGATGCTAGTGATATTATGAATGACGCTATATCCAAAGGACTCCTACCTGATATATTCACTTTCAATACACTAGTTGATGGCTATTGTAAGCTGTCAAAGTTGGATGAAGCTATTGAGACAGTGAACCAGATGTGGACCCACGGCGTGACTCCTGATGTGATCACATATAACTCACTCTTGAATGGCCTATGCAAGATGGCAAAGCATGAAGATGTGAAGCAAACATTTAGAGTATTAGTGGAGAAAGGGTGTGTTCCAAATATTATCACTTACAATATACTAATTGAGAGCTTGTGTAAGTCTTGGAAAGTGGATGAAGCCCTGAATTTGCTTGAAGAAATGGATTGCAGGGGTATCAAGCCTGATACTGTGAATTTTGGAACATTGGTCAATGGATTTTGTATCAATCAAGACTTGGATGGAGCACACAAGCTATTCAGAAGAACAGAGCAGCAGTACCAGGTTAGTCATACTACGGCAAATTACAATATCATGATTGCTGCTTTCTGCGAGAAACTAAATATGGAGATGGCAGTAAAGCTTTTCAGGGAGATGGCCAAGAAAGATTGTGCTCCAGATAATTACACTTATCGAGTACTGATAGATGGATTCTGTAAAACTGGAGACGTTGACTCCGGATTCAATTTTCTACTTGAAAAGATCAGGAAGGAATTTGTCCCTTCACTGGCTACTTTTGGACGGGTAATTAACTGTCTATGTGTGAAGAATAGAGTTCAAGATGCTGTGGGGATAATCCGAATTATGGTGCAAAAGGGTATCGTTCCTGAGACTGTGAACAATATTTTTGAGGCTGACAAGAAAGAGGTGGCTGCTCCCAAGATTGTTGTGGAGGACTTGTTGAAGAAGAGTCATATAAGTTATTTTGCTTATGAACTCCTTTATGATGGCATTAGAGACAAGAAGATGGTGAAGAAGCAGCTCTTCCGCCAGAAATCTCAAGATCTGAGGAAGACGGGTTCATCTTGTTGATTCGTCAGTATCTTGAAGGCATGGACATGGTTCGTGGTCACGTGCTTTGAAATTGATAATTTTCTCATCAAAGAAGCTACTACAGAGTCCAAGGGTCTCTGACATCTTAGAAAACATGAGTTATGGTCGTTATCTGCACTTTCAGTTGCTCATTTGTTTGAAAGGCAGAACTATTCAAGCTGAGCAAACTAATTTAACGCTTCCTCAGTTCTTTTAAGAGAGCGCAGACCCAGAAGAAGTCTCGGAGGACCACGGCAAAGATGAGTGCCCCATCTAAGCTCTTAATCGTCCCTTAGTTACTTTTGGTGGAAATATAAGCAGTGGATGACATGTTTGATCTCATGCGGTAAGCTCAAGTCCTGAGAAAGCCCGAAGCTCAGGAGATGTGAGATTGAAAGCCCCTCAGAAAACATGTGACATTAGCTCGCTCTAGCTGTGTACTGTGAAAATGGATTGTAAAAGGCATGTCTGAACACTTGATTTGTGCTGGTGAAGAAGATAAAATCCATTGTCCTTCAACATTTATGATTGCTCCCCTTCTTTTTTATGTTCGTCCTTATTCTTGGTCTGAAAACAATCATCATACGGTAACTGACTGATTCATGACTACTGGCAAAGCTGGAATTAGGGTCGGTCCTAAATTCAGGATCCTCCATCACGAAGAAATTGTGTTAATATTAACAGTACAGATTTGTAAATGGTTAATTAAAACTCCTTGGTCTATTAAATAAAAGATTGGAAAAGGTGAAACGGAGATGTTTCTGGTTGGACAATGCCAAGAGATTGAATGATTCGGACTGAATGCATGTTTTTGTTTGAAAGATCAAACTTTCTCTAATTGCTCAAGAGGAAGACGGGGTCCATTCAGGCTGAAGAAATATGCTCTTCATGTCGATGATTGGTAGTGGAAGATTGGTTGTTGGAATGAACGTGAAAGTTAAGACTTCAGCTACCGCCGCTAACAGTCAAGATGGCCGAGTTGGTCTAAGGCGCCAGTTTCAGGTACTGGTCCGAAAGGGCATGGGTTCGAATCCCATTCTTGACAAATGATTTTTCTTTTTCTCAGCTCACGAATTAACTTTCGGAATCCAGAAACCCGCCCGAGCCAGAAAGGCATGTTCTATGATCCTTCCTCCTGCGAGCCTGTGTTCCACTTTAGAAAGAGTCATGATTCTCAGCTTGACTATATGATAATCTGCTGAATGGGTTCCGAGAGCGAAGCCTTCCTTTATTTTCTGAAAGGCTCGTGCTATTTTCCTTTTAGAACGTAGCGAATAAAAGCGAGTTCACAATGGCATTTAGAACTACTGTCTCTAGCTTCATTCCTGCCCGTGAGAAGTGAAATCCATGACTGCAGAACTTAGACGTGGATTGAATCGGTGAAATTCATGCTTTGGATCTTGAATTTCTGTGGATTGTTCTTTTATGCGTTCTAGACACTTCTGTACTGGATGAAGCAGCAAATGTTCGCCCCCAACTACCACCTTTCCTTCCTTCCACCCTTCCCTTCTCTCGGCCCCGTCATCTTCAACAACCATCGCGCATCTTCTTTAAATGCGATAAACTACATTTCTTACGTTGCGGACGGGTTCTTCACACAAAGACTGGCTTGTCAGGCAAAGCCAAGAAGAGATATCAATCAAGCCATACCCGGCGCTCATGAGACTATAAATCCATAACCAAGAATGCCCCCATTTCTGCACTGAACGTCAAACCCACCATTAGAAACACGCAGGGAGACGAAGACCATGGCAGAAGGAAATAGAGTGACCCTTCACGGAATGTGGGCAAGCCCTTACAGCAAAAGGGTCGAGTTTGCGCTGAGAGTGAAGGGAATCGAGTACGAGTATGTGGAGGAAGATCTGACGAGCAAGAGCCAGTCGCTGCTCCAGTACAACCCTGTCCACAAGAAGGTCCCTGTCCTAGTTCACAATGGGAAGCCCATTGCAGAATCGCTTGTGATTCTCGAATACATTGATGAGACATGGAAGGAAGGTCCTCAGCTATTGCCGAAAGATCCCTTGGAGAGAGGCAAAGTCAGGTTCTGGGCTAACTTTCTGCAGCAGCAGGTCAGCTCAAAATCCAATCTTTTTCTATAAATCATTGGTGCCCCACAAGAGTTTTATGGAGTGTGAAATGGATGCCAGTGACAGCGAAAGGAGCCGACTTTCAGATTTAAAGCATTCACAGTTTCAGCTTATTCAAGGCTAATCTATGATTTCATCCTTTTGATATTTCAGTTGTTTGAGAATATGGTGTTAGCGCTCAAGACTGGTGGTGAAGCACATGAGAAAGCCATGGAGAAAGTCCACAGGAATCTGAAGCTGCTGGAAGAAGGCATGAGGGGTTGCTTCCCCGGTGGCTTCCCGAGCATAGCAGGTGAGAGTGACAACATGGGACTCCTGGACATCGTCATGTGCTCTATATTTGGTCCCCATGAGGCCTATGAAGAGTTCTTTGGTGTGAAAATCATCGACCAGGAGAAGTATCCTCTCTTATCATTCTGGTTGAAGTCCCTGGCTGAGCTGCCTTTGGCTAAAGAGCTGACCCCTCCTCACAAGAAGTTAGTCAGTTTTCTCCGGTACATCAGGCGTAGTGCCCTCATGTCCTCAGCAGCTTAAGGTCATAATCAAACATGGAGGAGGATGCCACCTGCTTTAGAATGAGGATGTCAACTCGGCATACATTGCCTGTTCTTGGTCGTTGAATTTCCTTTCTGTAACTCCTGTGTGCTTGTCGGACTATGATTTTTTCCCTTTTGTTTTGTCGAGCTAGGTATCCAAATGAAGATGGTTATCCCCTAATCATGTATATGGCCTCAAATCAAGCACTTGAACTGTTCCAAGTTCTGAAATAGCAAGGACATTTCTCTGGCCGCTAGAAAGGCAGACGGAAGAAGGGATAATGAAAAACAAACACCAAGAGTTCGAAGCATTTGCCCACAAATAAATAGGTTAAGGTTAATCATCAATTTTCGTAGGATTTTTGTGCTATTGGTTGAAACTGGGCTGGACTTTTTGGTTATCAAGTTCAATCGAATACAAAGGCCAGTAACATTTCGAGTTTCTCGGTCACAGTTTCCAGAGAGCCTGATTTCACTGTTTCAAATCTGAATGTGAAGCACAAGAAAGAGCAACCAAGCAAGTGCACCAGTTGGAAGGACGCTGCTACAGAACTATCAACTATTAACTCGAATAATTGTCCTGTAATATCATTACAGTCAACCTCCATCACTGACCCACCTATGGCTACAGTGGCCACTCACGAAAAGCTCGTATGCTCGTCTTCGATTTATAAGAAGGAAATGCTCTATCTTCCGCAATGGAGAGTCTGCCAGTATCATGATAAGGTGCGGACGGAAAGGCTGTGACTGAGGACAAAAGGCCACTAATGCTCTGTCAGGCTTCCAACATACTGCAATTCTTCTGTAGGACAGGAACATTACAATGCTTTTGAAAATAAAATCTGCAGTGTGTTTTCTCCACAGCAAGATATATGAAAATGCATGAAACTACCTAACAATTTAGGGTGCACATTTTCAGTGTTGAACCGAACTTTGAAAAGCCATGGAGTTTGGCTTGATGCAAAACAGAGCATTCCTTCTAATACCTGTAGTTTTAGCATCTGAAGATGTACATGAACTTTGGAGCGTTCATAATTTCTAATCAAGCGTTGAGATTGGACTGTCAATATCTTCGACCACAGATGTCCGAGGCTGTGTATTTAGCATTGCATGGAGAGATCATGGGACTCTTGGACATCGTGATGCGTTCCACATCGAGAGGTATCTGCTCTTATCCTCCTGGGCGAGTTCCTTGTCCGAGCATATCCTGTTGTAAAAGAGTCGGCTCCTGCAACTGTCCACTCGATTTCAACAGACCAATGTTCTAGACACTCATATTCATTGTCCAATACCGTAACTTGCTGAGCCAGCTGCAGGATACATGTCTTTTCGATGCTTAGCAGGGGAAGGGAGCTTCGGAATGAAGGGAACTGCTAATAACGGAAAGAAGATCTGATGGTCGAGATCCTGTTTCTTCTCCTATGTAATATAATTCAAAAGGAAGTTCCACTGTCAGCTCGGCGTGGGAAGTTAATATGGAATCATCGATCACTCTCCAGTACAGAAATGATTCGAGCAACCAAGGAAGATGCCGCATCTCATCTACTGCATGTACGTCTGATGAAAGTGCGGAATCCTTGTTCTGGACATGGCTGATCGCTCAGCATAACAATGCAAGTGCTGTCTTGTTTACAGACTGCACGCTTTTAACTTCTTACCTCAGGAAAACCCGTGCTCCATTCTCTGGTTGATCGCAAAAAAATGCCCTTAGTTATGTATAAGCGAGCAAGAAGTTTGATTCTCCCTGAAGTTTCTTTTTCTGCTTTCGATTACTCTCCGGAATACACTGTCCATCGCCTCCTTTTGCTCCAAGAATTTCAAGTTTCCTGCTGAAATCTCTACCAGGCTAGTAATGGGCCCGGAAAGATCAAATCCGATTGTATCAGACCGCCATTAAAGCCCATGGAGATGGTGAGATCCTATTCTCCCAATGGGCTCAATCCATGCGCATAGCAAGAGAGAGGGGAGGACAGCTGCCCTTGATCAAACCGCCATCAAAGCACTGGTTCGGGAGAGCTCCCTCTCATCTGAACGGACGTATTTCTAATGTTTTGACTTTCTGGGCGCCACGCTCCTACGATGGAGAAAATGGACCGCAGCAACAACCACCTCCGAGCTATCATTTTCAGTGAGTCGTCTCACTCAGTCACCACCCCTCCTTCCTCCTCCGCCGCCGCCTCCTCCTCGCTCTACTCCACTCCCGTCACACTTGACATTCAATCGCCTGTCGGCAGTGGGGTCTGATCCTGGACAGGTGGCAGACGTCATCATAATATTATATTATATTAACATAATCCATCGTTGACCAAAACACCTCAAAAAATTTCTCTGTCATTGGCATCATTTAATCATACCTAATCTCATTATATAAAATTTAAATATAATATCTCTCTTAAATTGATATCTCCAATAGTTTTATGATGATACAGTGATAAGGACAACTAAGGCTCTGCTTCCTTGATGGGCACTGCCGCACCTACCAAGGCCCAATCGGTGGCATCGCACGGAGACGTCTGCATCCTCTTTCCCCCTCACATTGCTCCTATCACTAATCAATTAATTTTGAATTATTGGTAAATTTGAATTGATTTATATTTAAATTTGGTCCAATCAATCTATAAATAAGTAAAATCCTATGAATTTTTGTGAATCTTCTCTGTTTATATGCTCAGACTTAAAATCTGATAGAAGACAGAAAAAAAAAATCATTTAAGTTGGCGTGGACAACGCCTTCTTTAAATGAGCAATTACCACGCTGTGCCGCGAGAAGCCCATACTTGTGAGCCCCCCTCTGGACACGTGGTTGGTGCTAAGTGGGAGACAGGGGTCGGCTTTGCCACGTGGCCCTCAAGTCTGTGTGCCAAGCGTATCACACTGAGCAATAAATGTCCAGAATTGTTCTCCAGCGCATTGGTTCTCTGGTACGAAATGGGAGGGTGCCAGCGACTCGCTAGAGCCGAACGGTGCCGTATCAATGACCAAGCTCTACATGAATACGAGACTTGGTGACCATACACGTAAATCAAGAAATCAGGTTGAAGCCCGTCGATTTGACACGTGGAATCCGTCAAGAAAATATGAAAATAATTATTTATGTTGGCATTTTTTTTCCGTCACGCTCATAACAGTAGTGTAGCTCCTCGTTTTCGAGCCTTAAAGTCGAAAGGAGTGTTTTGGGCTAAAATTCGTAGAATTTAAAGTTCGATTTGGATGGGATTTTAATCGTGATCAGGCTTAATTAACAAGTGCAGCCGGCTATGATTGCGAATATTCAAAGCAGTTGAGTGTCAATAGAATTTCGGACCATCGACGTCCAACTGTGAACTGTATAATAAAACGACCCGATGAATAACGAAGCATTTTGTCATACTTATAAAATGCTTGAATGTAACCACGACACGTTTCTCAAGACATGTCAATGTATCGCATGTGATAATAAGAAATCTTCTAAGATGGGGGCATGATCATAGAATAGTTATAGTTAGTTGATTAGTCCAACCGAGTACGTACAGATTCCAACGTGCGTGCATAATTCCACGTTTTATTCACAACGGCTCCAATGATTTCAGCAGTGATCCAAAATCGAATTTTGTCTTGAGTTTCAGTCTCGCTTGTTCTTCTTCGAGTTACTGTCCCCATCGATGTGCTGCTACATGTGGAAGCCCGGGCAGACACATTACCCTCTCCCATGCGTGCATAATCCAAATATCTTAATCATTTATGATTTAATTCTTATTATCCGATTATTTACACATTTTTAATCATATATTTTTTTTATTCATCTATAAATTTATAGATCTCTTATATAATTAAAAAAAAATCATTACCTTAAAATTCAACCTATTCTGATTAATTTAAATCCAAAATAGCTATCATAATTAATATTTAGGAAATGTCTTCTGCGTATACCATTTCAACCCGAATTCGAGATCTTTCAATGATTTTATTGCCGAAACTTTGTCTTTTCTGTGGTCACGCATGATGCAATCGAGCAAACGTGGCAGATGGAGGGCCCTGGATGAGCATGTCGATAGGAGGCCATATTTAGGAGGGTGGGGGGAGACGTCCACGTCATTTTTTTTTCCGGCCAATTAATAAAACACGACAGTCTGAAAGTGAATTTGAAGATGTCGAGAAAAGAAGTCAAAACTAGTGTCGGCTCTTAAAGAGTCCAGTGATCCAATTTCGTCGTCTAGTCTCCTTCAAATTTGCTTACTACTTATTGGTCAATTGAAGGGGGTATGATGTCCCTTTAAACGTCATTAATTTTATAAATGAATAAATTTTTAAACGGTATGATTTTAACTTGCTAAGATCAACTTTATTGTATTAAACTCAAAGTTTTAAAACCGAATTGGATCAGGATCTACTGTATGCATGGGTTCATGGGTCTATATGTCGAATCGGATGTTCAATGAATCGAACCGTATATTTAATACTATAATATTACTAATAAATTTATATAATATCATAATTTGAGAATGATTTATAATAAAAATTATTAATATAACCATTATATTAAATATAAGTTTAATATAAATTATAAATATAAGTTTAGTAAAATAAAATATTATAATAGGTTTTTTGTATTTTTTAATTTTAAATTGACTAATTTTTCTACCGATTTAATTAGGTTTACCGATTAGACCAGATACTAGCTAATTCAATCAATTTTAACCTTATTAAAAGTGCAATTTAATTTTTTTATAGGAATCGGACTGAATAATTGGCTGATTCCCAATTGAATTGGTTCAATAGGTCGGTTTGAGCCGGTTTTTAAAACTATGATTAAACTTCTAGATATTGAGTAATAAGTATCAAAAAATTGTTATTATCAAATGAGCCTGAAATTGACCGATTCAATGGCATTATATTCATCATCTCAACAAATATTAAAAAATATATTTATTTTATTTATTTATTGCATTTTTTAAATTTAAGAATATAAAGATAAGTGGCTACTGAGAGGAGAAAATTTTGCGCTAATTAATGCAGTCGGCTACCACAAACTGGTATGATCCAAGCTGTCAGATTGGCCTCAAGTATCTGAGAAGTGGAAACGCAAACGTTATCGGGAAAATGCGAAACTAGCGGAGTTTGATTAATATATAATATGTTTTAATGGGTTATCCATATTTTAATCGCGATCCCATGCCATGCCATGACACAGTGTCTTGTTTTTCCATCATAAACTAAGAATTTAAAGTTATTATACGTTATTATACCTTATAATTATATCACCTCAATATATCTTTATTTTAATTAATATTTATCAACTCCTTATTAGATAATTATTTTATATTATTATATTATTTAGTATAACTTTTTTCTTTTCTTTTCGTACTTAATATGCATTTATAGGATCGCAATTTCCCCCCTTCTTTTTTTTTTACCTTCAAAGGTCAACTGAGACTTATCAGATAATCAATCGTCTGTCCAATTTTATTTATTGACTTACTTGACCAATTCCAATGCGCGTATGTATATATATGCATATATATATGTATGGATGCGTATACGTGTGTCGGCCCTCTATATATTGTCTAAGATCAGATTTTCTCCCATGGAAAACAAACTAATCTCTGCTTAGAAATTTCTGTGTTTACATGATAAATAATTGTGTTGATAAATTGAATCGGAAATAGGCACATATCGTGCATGAATTAGTCCTCCAAACTCTGATTATGCAATCCGCATATATTAAAGATTTATCGGACCCGTATTTTGTGAACAAAAGAAAAAAATAATAAAAATAGGAATGTGAAGAATTTCATCCTTTTAATGTACCAATTTAACTCTTTTAATGGAAAATGGATCAATTCGACTTGAACACAGATAAATTTCATGTGCTTTTTTTCAATAAAATCAGAAAACTTACCGCGGTGGATGATTAATGTAATGGGCACTTGTATAGCTCATGAGTGGGAAGATGGTGAAAATTTAAAAAGAGTAAGTAAAGTAAATTACAGCAACTGTTACTGACAGATCTAAGTACACGGTCAAATTAAATTAGAGGTGGGATGGGGAGGTATCATTGAAGGGCGAGCCGGAGTAGATGGAGCATTCAAAATGCAATAAGTAAAGTTGTAAATTTACAATAGCTTTAGCCCGCACGGAATTTATGGTTCCAAGAGGAAAACATGGTGATTATTAATCACTGCATTAAGTCCTGGATCGACCTCTTACTTCGTTGCTGATGAAATGTCCATTAAATTCGACAGCCCCCCTCACCTATTAATATCGTCTCTAAGACTAGATTATCGATTATGCAAACATAATGCGGATTCGAGACGTGCCCGTCCCTGTGATGTGATGATTCACACGTTGATTCGATCTCCTCATAGACTTTCCGTCGAAACGGACCGGCGCCGATCTCGGTATAAGGGTCCGGCCGGGTCCTATCTTAGATCTCGGATCTAAGCATATTACAGTATGCAAACAACTACGTGACACGGTCTGTCGTATGCATGTCGTTGCTCAAGGGTCTGTTATGTACCACTGCCAGGGACCCCATGCAAATGAGGTTGAGCCCTAGTGAGGTGAATTAGGGTTTGATCTCCCACACATATTATAAATGGACTAATTGATATAAACATTTTCCCCTTAAATAACTTATAAAACATGAAAAGGGAGAATCTATCAAAACAAAATCTTAACAGCAATATATTAATTTAATTTATATAAAATTTATTAAATTTACGGAGTATCTCATAATATAGGTAAATAAAAATAAAATAATAATAATAATAATAATGAATGCCACACGGATTTGACTTTTGCAAAAGCGAATGCAAAATACAATTGAGAAGTAAATGCTCTTTATTTTTCATTTTTTTTTCCTTTTTTAAGAAAATAAGAGAAAAGGAATTCCTGCCACACACAGGCAAAGGTCAGCGTCCCGAAGAATCCCATTCTCCTCCTCTTCCTCTTAGCTTTCTCTCTCTATATATACACGGGGGAAGCCCCCGTCCCAGCTCAACACTGGCGCTGATCTCTTTGTGATCCCTGCATAACAAATTTCCACTCCCATAGCACATCGGCGCATATACCAGACGTCAACATTTAGAAGGATATTAAGATATTGGAGATTGCAGCAGGAGGAGGAAGAGGCGGTCGACATGGGGAGACTGCCGTGCTGCGACAAGACAGGAGTCAAGAAAGGGCCGTGGACACCCGAGGAAGACATCGTTTTAGTCTCTTACATTCAAGAGCACGGCCCCGGCAACTGGCGATCTGTTCCAACAAACACCGGTACTTCCTTTTTTCTTCGTTACCCTTTGATTTTTTTTTCCTCCCCATTTTTCTGTTTAAATTCTTATGAGGAGGTTCTATTGTGTGGGTTGGTGGCCATTAAATGGTACATGTAATAAAGATCAACAGCTGTGAGCCATGCTGAGTTCTTTCTCTTTGGTTTTTTTTTTTTCCAACTTTCTGGAGTAGAATTTCTGATTTCTTTTTTGGTCCTTACAGTGTGGCTTTTTACAATCAATTTGAAGGTTTCATGAGTTTTTGGACTTAACTAAGTAAATTTGAGACAAACTGTTTTTTCCCCTAATTTCAGCCGTGATATTTATGGTCACCGTGCAGGTTTGTTGAGGTGCAGCAAGAGTTGCAGGCTGAGATGGACGAACTATCTCCGCCCTGGCATCAAGCGCGGTAACTTCACCGAACATGAGGAGAAGATGATCATTCAACTCCAAGCTCTTCTCGGTAACAGGTGCTTTTCAGTATGACTATTTACCATATAAATCGATATTAATTAGTTTATGAGCGATTTCAGTCCGAGACAAACTGATAAGATGATGTTCCTCATAATAAAAAAAAAATTCATCCTTCTGGGATAGTGATTAGTGACCGACAAGTCGATCCTCATTGAAGAAATGATTAGACAAAATCGTCAAGATCTATTGGAGGGTGCTTCAGACCTTAAAGTAGTAGTTGGGTCTTAACAATGTTCACCTGAATAATTTTTATAAGCCAGCTTGATTTTATATACTCTAAAATTGATGTTATTTTGCACATATGGGTTGCCCTAATCCTAATGCTTCTTAATATTTCGGTTTAAAATAATCTCTTATTTTATTACCAAATCTTGAATTTGAAGTGAAATTCTGTATTTGGTTCCGTGGTTGCAGGTGGGCGGCCATAGCTTCTTATCTTCCCCAGAGGACAGATAACGACATTAAGAACTACTGGAACACCCACCTGAAGAAGAAGCTCAGGAGGCTCCAGTCGGGTGTCGATGGCGGCTACGAGGGGTTCTGGACATCGCAGTCCATGTCGAAGGGCCAGTGGGAGAGGAGGCTCCAGACGGATATCCACATGGCCAAGCAAGCCCTATGCGAGGCCTTGTCAACGGACAAATCGAGCCCTTGCTTAACCCAACAAGACACAAAAGTAGGCACAGCCTCAAAGGATTCATTTGCTAACGGTTGCGATGATCATGCCGCGATTAGGCCATGTCAATCGTCCAGCTCTACTTATGCCTCTAGTGCTGAGAACATGGCAAGATTGCTTGAAGAGTGGGTAAAAAAATCCCCTCCGTGTAAACCTTCGATTTTGTCCCCGTCGCCCTCGGCCCAAACCAAATCGGAGACCACCACTGCCACAACTACCCAGGAGAACTCCAACAAAAGAAACTCTGTTGTTGCTGCCGGTTCAAGCTCGAGTGATGGTGGGTTTGACTCCCTCTCCAGATTCAACTCTTCAAACTCTTATATGGTCTCCGCAAAATCTGATTCGCCCAGTGGGTGCTGCGTATTCCAAGACGAAAGCAAGCCGAATTTAGAGACTGTCGACCCTCCTGAAGTCCCTCTCTCTTTGCTCGAGAAATGGCTATTGGATGATAACTGTGGATCCGCTCAAGCCTTTGATGATCACCTAATCAGTAACTTGGCATTAGATTATGATGGTGATCATGTGGAAGCTTCTTTGTTTCAGTAGTGCTTGGTTAATTTAGTGCTAGCTATTTTAGGGTTCTCAGGGATTGATCGTTTGTAGAAGATGAAGAGCTTGCTCATGCTGTCTGGCGCAAAGGTGAAAGTCATACACCATCTTATCCACTCTCCTCAGAAAGAATATGAAAAGAAAAGTGTAAATTATATGATTAGACATCGATCGATGTATATTGTGTATATTCTACATACGTGTGAGGTTCATGATCTAATTAATCAGTATCTGAACAAAAGAACAGGTTTCACGTACTAACTAATGTGGCATGGGCAATGAGTATCTTGAGCAAAGATCATCGGGCATCGCGATCCACCCATATCTGTTGACTTGCATGCTGCAATGGTGCGATCAAGCACATGCATGTCCGATCAATATAGATATCGATCAGCATGTTTCATTTTCTGCCAAGTTGAGCTTACGAGCTGGCAGCCAATGTGCCGATCCTGTTTTGTAATAATCTGTTGGCTATGTGTTGAATCAGCTCTGCCATTGTTCAATATATTTTTCGTGCTCTTGGACATATGAACAGCACAGCAGGATCAAAATTTCTAAGCATGCACTAGATAGAGAGAGTATAAATCCCGAATAGATCAAATTAGAGTTCACTAAAGATAAAATTCATGAATTTTCTCTATTAATAATGTCTAAATCTAAAACAATCTTATTAAGAATTTGTTAAACTAATTCAATCAATTTACCTAAGCAGGAATTGAAGTCAATTAATTGAGAAACATTTAGAGCATATTTGGATAGAGGGGTTTCGAGAAATAAGAATAGAGGATACTCAAATGATTAGGAAATCTCTCGTTTAGATATTTTATTTAGGAGGGTCCTGGATGAATTGAGGATGAGTTTATTCCTTCATAACCCATTACCCTTCTACTTCTGGGGAGTTAGGAAGGACAATAATGGATTTTATTATTAAACCTACCAATTTCAAAATTAAAGAATATTATTAGATGTAAAATAGTTTATTTACACTCTTTAACTCTCTATCATCGAAATAATAAATATGTATTTTATCCATTTATAATCACCGCTTGCCCTTCTCTCCTCTCCTTCGCCTTCCCTAGTCCTCCCCCTCCCGTTCAAATCCCTCGATCCAAACATACTTAGATGGAGGAAGAAAATGATCAAGCGTAAATATTTAATTTCCTTTGTGGCAAAAAGACCCTGTGAAAATATTTGCATCGGGAATATGCGGAGAGAGGGGAGAAATGCACGGTGGGTCTCCGCCTTAAATGGAAACACATGTTAGCTAGGGTTTTGACTCTCGCTGGCCTCTGCAAGCTGGGATCGGAATTTGCCGCGCACTTTCCTCTTCGCTTTACACACACACACACACACATGTATACACGTATCTGTAAACGCGTATAAACGCATGAATTAACGTGAAAACAAATGTGTGCATAAATAAATAGGTAAGACGCATACACATATGTTCATGCACCCATCCTGTAAAGGGCGGCATTCATTACTGCACAGAGAGATTACATACGGCAATTTTATGAGGCTCTCACGAGCAGCATCACGCCTGCAATTCGCCCTGTAAAAGGTAGGAGAAGGAGAGAAACCCAGGAGTTCGAAGATGTAAGCAGTTACCATGAAAAAAGAGAGCGAAGAAGCTTGCTGTCGAAGAGCTTGCCGTGCATTAACCATTCATCTTCCGGCCCCTCTTGGAATTTCGTAATAGAGCTGATCTCACTCTAGCATTTGCCCCTTTCTCGTCATCGGGTGGCTAAATCGATTGATATATATATAGCACAAGTACGTTAGCCCCCGGGACATCTGGTATATATACTTTCATGCAAAGTGTGCATATGAAACTTCGATTTCCCCATGCTTATGCAACGGCTCTTCAAGGCATTAATAAATTTCGGTAATCACAGGAGTAGTGCAAAAGCCCATGGGAGAAATCATGTGAGTCTTCGTAAAGGTTCCTCGTTAAGTTGTCATGCAATACGTAAGAAGAGCTGTCACAGAAGGTATGCCATGTTGAAGTCCAGTTCAGACCATAAATCAGCGGAGGCAAGACACAAAAGTCGCAATTCCACACTTCTCTAGACAGTATCCCACCAACACCTTATTTGATATGATGGACACAAAATATTCAAATGGGACACACACTGTACACTTCTTGCAAATAGAGAATAGCAGGCAGTCGACATAGATTTTTTTCCTCCTGGGTTAATCTAAATCGTATCTAAATTAATCGGGTCTATTTGGATTTATGCATAAAATGATAAAAATCTCTTCGTTTTTTTTTGTTTGAAGTTTATGAGGAGAACCTTGGATTATAAAGGAGAACTAAACATGATTTTTTTTAAATTCCAAATTGAAAATAATACCAATTATATCAAATTCCTTATCATTCCCTAAAATTCTTTCTTTTTTTTTCGGATTTTTCTTAGTTGACTTGAGGGCATGACATTTATAAAGAGCATGTGCTTGGGCAGTCATGAAGGTTTTCTTCATGATAGCTGTCTTCAACTTTCACAATCTGCTTGTAAAGAATTTAAGATAAAAGCATTGTAAAGTGGGTGCGTGAGTAAGTATTGCACATGTTTTTCTCTTCATACTTTGATGTCATGCAGCTAGGCAACTTCACTTTGCCGCCTTCTCATCTTAATTTTGCACCAAAATATACGTGTGCCAACCAATATTTATACACACGCACATATATATATATATATACTTTTATTGCTAATATAGGCTAGCTAGGCAATATGTGTAGATCTTGGAATAGCCATGCACAAAGGCATACCGGACCCTATCATACGTACCATCACCGTACGTACAAGTCGTGATCAAAAGCTAACTCCTTTATTGATGTTGGATAAACTGGATTAATTTGCATGGATGACCCTACACATACACATACACATACATACATGCAAACATACATATAACATCTCATAAAAAATTATCGAAACATACACAGAAGAGTTTTGCTTGTCCTGACAGGAGCATGTGCGTATTGGTTAGGCCCCCTGTTATATGGTTCATAGGTGTCGGCCAAGAGCAGTTTCGGCATCCCATTGCCCACAAAGATTGAACTTTCATCTTTTTAAGAATCAAAAAATACGATCTCTTGATTGTTATATCATTGTACAATCTCTAATTTTCATACTAATATGGTTTTATTTCTGATTTATATCCAATTAGAGATGAACTTCAAGTGTACACACGCACACACGTTATCAGTAGTACATGCCATACATATCCGTAAATAAACAACTGTGTGTGCATGCCTCAGCATAAACAGCTAAGAATTTCAAGGAAAAGAAATTAATGCCTTGTTTTTTTTTTCAACGATAAATTCAATGTAAAATGCCTGATTTGTTGGCTATGGTCCATCCCACCACACCCTCAGGAATAATAAATAAGTCAACATGATGCCTTCTCTTCACCACAAAATTGGCAACAACCCTTTCTGTATTATTCACTTAAATATACACCTACATACATACATACATATATATATTGAGCCCTTTATAATCATTAATATGTACTTCTTGCCATCCACATAAATTATATTCATCTAATATTCGAAAATCTATTCGATCCCAATCATCTGTTCGTATCTCCATCGAACCGTCCCGCTAATGGATGAAATGCTCTTAATCTTGGGTTCAGTTGTTCGAATCTTGTGAGTGGGGGAACATGTACGGCTGAAAAAGTTTTACCCTTTTTGTTTAACCAGCCAACCATTCTGAACACGGACCAGTTAGAGTTGGTTGGATTTTTGAATATCAATTCAAGTGAGAATGTCGAAGGAATAAAGGGGAATCTGGCCAATTGGGTCGACCGAATCCAGGCCCATATATTTATCATGGAATTCGTACAAAAAACGCCCATATGAAGACCTGGGCCACTTGAATCCCTGGAAACAGTTTACATCAGGCCCGGGATGGGCCCATTATGCATCATTGGGCCGTAGATATAAGCCATGACGGAGGATTCTTTCACCTCCAAAGCTCAGTGGCAGTTCTTAGGGTTTAAGCTTCGCTCTGTACTCGCTAATTCACCACCAATGGCCGAGGAGGCAGCTCAGGAGCTCCCCGAGAACATACCCGGCCCCGTCGAGGAAGCTGCATGTGAAGATATGGAGCTGGTGGCAGCAGCAGGCAGCCCAGAAGATGGCGCAGCCGCGACGGAACCCAACGGAGTCGGGAACGGGAAGCGATCACGGGAGGAAGACGGCGGAGAAGACGAAGAGGAGGAAGGCGAGCCGAAGAAGCAGAAGGTGGAGAAATCATTGGAAGAGGAGCGGCTGGAGATGGAGTCAGGTCGGTTAAAGCTCGGGGCGAAGGAGTTCGGGACGTCCGTCGAGATGTACGACTACTTCTACAATTTTCTTCATTTCTGGCCTCCGAACATCAGCGTGAACAAGGTAAAAACGAAGCTGCTGGCCCAATCGTTTCTTTCAAGTTAAAGCAATCCCTTGCGTTTTTTTCTGCCTGCAGCTGTCGGATTGTGGTCTTAGACTGTTGGGACTCGCGTTGTTGAAAAGCAGTAGGAAGAAAAATCTTCAATTTTCAGTTGAGAGCTGATGCAGCACGGAAGTGGAATACATGGAAATTTTTGTTACACATTCATTTTACTGCCTGGGACGTTCCTTCAGATTCTGTTCAGATGTGGGAATGATTCTGTCCTCACAGACGTTCTATATCTTGCTTCAAATCTTTATGCATTTTTCAGCACATATATGTCCCGAATGGACTCTTGCCGTCCCGTTGGATAGCTCATTTCTTATGGTAATCTTGACGAGGATTGTCTTTAACTACAAGAGTTCCAAAAGGAAAAAGGGTTGGATTTTGGTGGTTATTCCAGATAATGTCAAAAGCTTGCTGGTGAAAGGGCAGATAAATCTGGTAGTTAAATGTGTGGTGTTTCGGTATCAGCTTAGGAGCTTTTCCAAAAATGAATGCGGCACCTGAGATTTGTGAATGTCCTGATGGAGGTTTTGTTAATTGAACTGCAGTACGAGCAAATGATGCTGCTGGAGCTGATCAAGAAGGGTCACGCGGAGCCAGAAAAGAAGATCGGGTCTGGGATCAAGGCTTTCCAGGTCCGGTACCATCCTGTGTTCAAGAGCCGGTGCTTCTTCCTCGTAAGGGAAGATGAGTCTGTGGATGACTTCAGCTTCAGGAAGTGCGTGGATCACATAGCTCCGCTGCCTGAGGACATGAAGCCGAAGACTGGAGCCAACATAGCACTTGGCGGCGGGAAAGGGAAAGGAGGTGGAGGCCGAAGCCGTGGACGCGGACGTGGACGTGGACGTGGCAGTAAAGGTAGATCTTAAGCTAGCAGTGATCTTTCGAGCTTGAGAATGTTCCAGTAAGAGGGCACTATGCTTTCTCCATGTTGGAATCCTTTTCACTGGCAGTGGTCGAGAAATGCCTCTATTACCTTTTGAAGTTTATGATACAAAGTCTATGTAAAGATTCTAAGTTGTGATTGATGACAGTTTTTGCTGTTCTTAATGGAAGTTGCAATTTTATAACACCAAGGAATCGATTTATGAACAAGCGTGACACCTCTCTCTTTGCTGCCCTTTATCTTGGGGTTAAGTGCATCGACTGCCTTCCGCTCGTACTCGGTCAAGCCCTGGAGGAATGCTTTTTTTTTTTTTTTGGTAAATGATTCATCTTCATTCATTCAAAAGGAGGATTGTCTCCTTATGTGAGAGTTCCTGGATCCTGATCTTATCCCTAGCTTACATAACTCATGAGGCAAGAGTTCCTAGGACTAGAGATCCAGCTACAAGACCAGCTAGTTAAGATTTGCAGCAACTGCCAAAATATTGCAGGTAACGGAGATCTCTCTTCCTATTTACGAAAGGTACAACCTCCATCGAGTTAGAACAAAAGCAAACATTCAAATAGTTTTTTGTGCAGGCAATACGAACAGCAAGCAACGAAGCTTGGGCTTCATCTTGAGCAGGGGAATGCGCAGTCGATGGCTGGATCCAGGACAGTATTTTGGGGCCATGGAAGTGTGCTATTCCCCCTGCTGCGTCAGTGTAAATGCATGTGCCTGCTTGTCGAACATGGTCTGAGTCAACTGGGCAGGTTGTAGAGAAAGAAGGACCTGCAGCATCACGAACCGTTGAAGATTCAAGTTCATAGATTCTGGCTTGGAACTATGTCGGAGGTGATGCATACCCCGGGGAATATCTTATAGGAGTTTAAATCAATCAAGATATTCGGAAACACTTCTTCAGACTGCATGAATACTCTGTTTCAGAATAAATTACAAGCTACTTGTCCTCTCTCTTTTCATACATCAACCACATTTGCTTTGAATCAAGTCTCTCGCAAGCCAGCACGATACATGATTGAACAGAGCCTCAAACGAGAGGGTTAGAGATTGACAAGGAAGGTTTCCGATTTATCCAGTCCTAAGAGCTAAGCTTTTCCATCTCCCTCCTCATGGCATTAGCCCTCACCAAGCTCCCGATGGTATTAATAGCCAACTTCAGATCCTCCAGTGGGTTCCCCGGCGCTACTGTCTTGTACAAGTAGCTGTCAAAGGTCATCTTCTGCACATACTCATCTGCGCACATTTCAACAAATGCTTCCCTCGCAGGGTTTGATCGGTAGAAAACCTTCTGCAGAATGTCAAGCACCTTGTAAGTTGGCCAGTAGGTCTTATCCCACTTCTCCAAGTACTTCCTCAGGTCGCTCTCACCCACCATCCTCTTCCCATTCTCCGATCCCTCCACAATCGCCTCAGCACACATCCTTCCACTCTTGGCCGCAAAGTAGATCCCTTCTCCTGAGCACTTGGTCACATACCCAGCAGCATCCCCAACCAAGGCAACCCGTCCGGAGAGCCGGCGTGGCCGAGGGTGTTCAGGGATGGGATGGGCCTCGACTCGGATGATCTGACCACCTGAGATCTTGTCCCTGGCTCGATTTCGTGTGGCCAGTTGGAACGTCTTGATATCTCCCTTGTGGGTAACTGTGCCCGTGCCCACTGCCACGTGGTCACATTTTGGGAAGACCCAGCCATAGAAGTCGGGGGAGACATCATCGCCGACGTAGATCTCAGCAAGATTCTCATAGTAGGCCATCTTATCATCAGGAATTCTGATTCTTTCCTGTTATTATCAAGACAAAATTCAAGGAAATAAGTCATAATCTCGAGAGTGTCTTTTAAACACAATCTAGAGAAAATAGAAATTCACAACAAAGAACACAATTCAATTCGAGCATATAAAAGAAGACGTGAAACAATCAGTAAATGGCCAAGTCACACAGTTATATTTGATAGACCAATGCTCTAACTCTATATTCCCCCTATCAAGAACGGCCTTTGAGCAGCTTATGCAACTTTCTAGTTGTGTTCATAGATAAGGGTAAATCTAATATGACAATTCTGCTGTTCTCTCATTCGAATAGATCATGTAAGATAGTAAAGGAAATTATAGAGATTTGAGAAATTCGTATTAAGAACTGGGCAACTAGAGAACACATCGAAACGTACTAGCACCCATTTAATAAAAAAGCCAATAGTAACCAGAAGGGCTCCTTGTTGCTGTACCTGAAACGCGATAGCATAGTCATAATCCCCAGCATCGATGGACTTTGCGACCTTAGAGTTTGCCCCGTCGGCCCCAATCACAGCATCAACTTCCAAAGTTTTCTTCTCGCCGACTCCACCTTTGATCCCTTTGTACTCTGTGTAATGCAGCACGTACGGCGCATTCTGTTCTTTCGGCATGTCCATCTTCAGGAACAGTCCATTGATCACCTTTAACACCACATAACAAGAAAAGTAACATAAAAATCAACAAGTGACCTTACAAATAGATCTTTCTGACAGGAGCTTTACCAAGGTTCAGACGCAATCGCCGAGATTGGTCAGCAATGTGTTTCAGATCAAATTGCCAATTTTAGGTAGAGGGCATGAGTTGAAATCTCTCCAAACGACAATTAAGTCGAGCTCAAGTGGAATGGAACGAGGCTTATAGCATCAATTTTATGCTAACCTTTGCTCCGTTTTCGGCTGCTCGGTCTCTGAGGTACGCGTCCAGGATCTCTCTCCTCACCATGCCGATGTACTCGTGCGGCTTCAGGGTCTGCCCGATATCGACGGCCACGTTCGACGGAGAGATCATCTTCATCTTCGTCACTTTCCTGTCGATAATGTCGAGCGGGAGGTCGAACTCGCCCACCATGCGGAGCGGGATGGCGCCGCCGCAGGGCTTGCAGTTGTCGAGCTTCCGCTCAATGAGGAAGGTCTCAACGCCGCCCTTCGCCAGCGTCTCCGCTGCCGAACCCCCAGCGGGCCCGCCTCCGATCACTGCCACGCGGAGGTTGCGACTGCTGAGCTTCGGGCTGGTCCTGGAGGCCACTATGTGGGCCTTCTTGAAAAGAATCTTCGTGGGCCTCTGGGAGGCAAAATGGGGGCTCTTGTCGGAGCTATGCCGGAGTCCGGTGAAGGTCTTGAGGGCAACTGAGGCCATTGCTCCAGCAGAGAGAGTGAGAGAGAGAGAGAGAGAGAGAGAGTGTGGAGCAGGGAGTGAGCAAACTGTTAATGGAAGGGGAAGGGAAGAAGATGAAAAAGCTCACCATTGGCCTCGCCTTTGCAGGAGTTTTGTTTTTCTTTTGGATTTTTTTTGGGAGGATATGGCTTTGGGTACGAGGGGAAAGTAGCCGTTGGATCGGCAGAATGGACGGTAGAGATCTGATGTTGATAGTACGAGCGATTTCCTGCTGTTTCGCCACGTGGAACAATGTTAGTGGACAATTCTCCACATGCAGCCAATGGAATTTTTTTCTCTTACATTGTTCAATTCAATATCTACAAAGAATATGACGTCAAATTAGTAGGGAAACACTATTTTGGATTAAATAGTGATTTCCTTTTGGTTTATAAATGGTTAATTTAATAATTGAATTCTAGATTGGAAATTTGAGAGAAATTTTTTTAAGGATTTCAATCCAACCATGTACTAGTATCAAGGTGCGATCCGACTGACATAAAAATATTGTACGGTGTAAGAAAATAGTTCCAAAATACTAACATTAGTAAATCATATGATACCCACCATTTTTTAAAAAGAAATAAAATATTAAATTTAAATATTATAAATAAAAAATTATTATACTATATACTAATTTAACTTAAAATTAAATTAATTAATACATATTAAATTTCTAGCTTTTGGAGCGGAAAAAATCCAAATTCATCCGCTCCATTAAAAATGCCCGATGGGTGGGGTCGAGCTGACGAAGGTCTTAGTAGGATCGTATGACCATGAAATTAATGTGAGCCCTTCATCAATTGTTGAGTTAATGGTTTCATTTTTTTTTTTTGGTAAATATAATTGTGTTTCATTTATGTATCAGTCAAAATGCACATAGCTGTTCACAGAGAGGGATCAAACATGGAAACTCAACCACCAGCTGCCTAATGAAAGACTAAGTGGGAATTTGCTAATCTCGACGCTAGGTGAGGCAATGAATGTATTCTTGACTTTAATAGAGTAATTATTAAACTTTTAATCATATTTGGGATGGAGGACCTACTCGGAAGATTCTTTGATTGCGTTATCTCCAAATTACATAGATAAGAGTGGAGAATATCAGCTTGTAAACTATTGTCGGCACAGTCCTCCCTCAAATATGTGTAATTGCCCAACTGAGCTCACAGTGCCAATCCCCGGTGGTGCAATGAGTCATACGTTTGGTGAGTAGTGTCTGCCATATATGTCCGGTGATAGGGCAAGAGAAAAAGAGATGATCCCAAGACTCCGTGTCGGAACCACAAAATTCGCAGTGGAGTGAAGTTAGAGCTCGCCACGGTTGCATCTGAGTTTCAGTTGATAATCTATCCAGCATAGCTAACCAGCAAATGAATGAGTGCCTTGGAACATATTCGGAGAACCAAAGGAGTTTGTGCCATAAAACCTCTGGGTGCTTTGTCGTAATGGTCTCCCATGCTGCAGAGATGCTGAATTTCTGCTGTAATTGCCAAGAAAGGAAAGGTGTCATTTGCGGCAGTTACTGCAGAGGATTGTATTTGTTGCATGATATGGTTCAGGCTCTGATCTCTACAGCGTGGCCAGCTCCACGCTGAAATTTTTGTAAACGGGCAGCAGCAACCTTTGCTGTTGGGAAATAAGAGGAAGGGAATTGTGACCATCATCAGGTAGAGCCTAGCTATATGAAGAGGGCCCCCATTGTCGTCCACCGAAGGAGATGGTCTGGCCAGTCCCAACTTCGCAGGATATAAACTGACAGGCAATATCACGATGTTTCAAAAGTTTTCTCCAGTTGCAGAGGTATGTTATGGAGAGGGGCACTTTGATACACCAAATAGACATGGCCCTTAGTAGATGTGGTTTCACGCCAGAACGACTCGGCAACCTGAATTTAGTCCTGATTATTCCAGTATGAGACAGTAGATGTGGCATTGCTTTTGTGAATTGAACTGCGTCCAGAGGATTTCCAATGCTCATCGAATCTAGAAAACACGGGACGTATTGGATTGACTCGATAACGGGTGTTGGGCCTCGCACAATACGCGCATCTTCTTTTTCCGAGAATCGAGTTCGGTTCTTATCGAGGCAGCAGGAGAATCCCATGCCTGCAGGAAGAAATTCCTGCTTAGGCAAAGAGAGGAAAGGCAAATAAGCTAAATGCATCTACGTTGAATATAAGCAGTCAATTATTCCTCCTTTTTTTTCTTTTCTTTTCCTGATGCAGATTTTCAAAGTTCCTTCATGTAAACTTATTAGTTAAATGCTTTTAATATAAATTTTTTCTATTTTGTAAAACTCAAATTTAAAATCATACATATATATATATATATATTTAAAAATATTATCGAACTACTTTAACTAATTTATATCGATTATATGCACAATCATCGGTGAGATTTTATAGATGTGCTTTTATGTATAAATTTATCAGAGATCATATGGCTCGGGAGAATTAACCCGTCTTTGTAATTAAGAAATGGACAAATAACCCGTACACGAGTGTGGTGGGTGTGGTTGCTCAACTCAATGGATACAGATTTCCCAGCTCAATCAGTACTTACTTGAGATGAGATCTGCAGGTAAGTATTAATAATCATATGATATCAGTGACAAGAGGACCGGGCGGTTGCAGTTGGTTGTAATCAGATTGGTTTGGTGCATCCGATTTTCCCACTTAACTCCTTCAGAAAACACACACATAAACAACTCGATTTGTATATATGTTTTCCCAGGTTTCATTTTTCCTACTGGCTCTGCCCTGCAAGTCCCTGAACTGCCTCCTTAAATCGCACTTAGCTCACTCGGGAGAGCGCTCACTGAAGCAGCACACCATCTTCCTGCGGCAGAGATGAGGCCCAAATACAAAGAAGATATGCTGGTGGTGGTGATGATTCTCGGGGTTGTCGTCGGCGGGTGCCACGGCAAGGTCGTGCAGTTCATATTTGGTGACTCTCTCTCGGACGTCGGTAACAACCAGCACCTCTCGAAGGGTCTTGCCAAGGCGAGTCTACCTTGGTACGGAATCGACTTCGGCAACGGGATGCCAAACGGGAGGTTCTGCAATGGCCGTACCGTCGCAGATATAATCGGTGAAACGAATGAAACAGTCGCCTTTCTTGTTATGTGATCAGTCCAAAAGTCGTTTTAAGTTATCTGTCATTCTAACGTTTTGCTCGACGCTGGTTCCAGGAGATACTATGGGGCTCCCGAGGCCGCCGGCGTTCATGGATCCGTCTCTAGACGAAGATATGATAATGGAAAACGGGGTCAACTTCGCCTCTGGAGGCGGCGGAATTCTGAATGAGACGGCCACGTATTTCGTAAGTAGCCGGACAAGGTTTACCCTCTGATGATCATTGCTGATAACGAGATTAGTCCCCAAGAAACTGAGAAGTTGCTTGCCACATGCTGCAGATCCAGAGGTTTTCATTCTACCGGCAGATCGAGCTATTCATGGGGACGCAGGAGTTGATCAGGGAGAAGATCGGCGCGGATGAAACAGATAAGTTCTTCCAAGGGTCCCTCTATGTGGTTGCACTCGGCAGCAACGACTTCATCAATAACTTCCTGATGCCGGTGACTGGCGACTCGTGGACCTTCACCGACAATGGTTTCGTCACATATCTGGTGCAGACACTTCAAGATCAGCTCACTGTACAGTCCTCCAAGCTGTCCTAGTTCTACTGAGCAATCATCCTCTTATTAAACATCTTTGGTCTGTGTTTTTCTCTTACGAGTGCGGTGCTTTGTGGGTTTTAGCTATTGCACAGCTTGGGGGCGAGGCACTTGCTGGTGTTCGGGCTCGGTCCGATGGGCTGCATTCCGCTGCAGCGAGTCCTGAGCTCGAGCGGAGAGTGCCGAGACAGAGCCAACAAGCTGGCCTTGAGCTTCAACCAGGCCACCAGTCAGATGGTCAGCGACCTGTCGAGCAGCCTTCCCAATGCTAGCTTCCAGTATGGCGACGCCTACGACGTTGTTGATGACCTCATCAAGAATCCACCCAAATACGGTAACCCAAAGGATTAATCTCAAATATCAGAAAGTAGTCGGTATTTTCAACTGTGATATAGCCGATCCAAACCTAGCATTCATAAAATGTTTACCGTTTCAAGGGGGCCGTCCCACCAGTATACACCATTTTATATATGACTCGATTTGGAAATGTTGTAAAAGTATTGACCATTTCCAAATTAACTGTTAAATTGGTCCTCTTTATGCAAACTCAGGATGTTATTCTTGACTTTCCGATGTTGACTGCGTGAGCAGGATTTAACAACTCCAACTCACCGTGCTGCTCCTTCGGGCGAATCCGGCCGGCGCTGACGTGCATTCCGGCGTCGAGGCTGTGCAAGGACCGGAGCCAGTACGTGTTCTGGGATGAATTCCACCCCAGCGACAGTGCCAATCAGCTAATCGCCACTGAGCTGGTCAGGAAAATGGGGTTCTCCCGGGCCAACCTGAGTGAAGCTCCTTCGATGGCACCGTTCGTTGCTCCGTCGCCGGAGGGTTAGAGCAGATCCCCTTATTCCTCCTCACAAACATGTAAAAGATTCGATTCCCCCACAGTGGATTCTTGGAATGTTCGGTTCAGCTCTATAGCTTCTTTGAGTGGTGCATTGTTCATCAGATCATTGAATCTGATCGACCAAGTCTGAAGATTTTCATTCCTTAAGAGAGTCTAATCCATATTCATAAATCATGAGAAATTCGGGGTCGAGATCTATCCCACAACATCTTCTATGTCCGGTGTTACTTAAGAAACGCTGATGCAACATCAGATGTATGAGACATCTTCCAGTATACTTTTGAGATTTCATAATGAACTAATAACTCTCATAACTGATCCTAGGAGTGTTTCGTTTTCATATTTCACTGGCTGGACTAATCTGGGCTTCAACCCGGAATGCACGGTAATGGCTCAAGTGCCAAAACCAGCACTACCGAATCAAGCAGCTTTGGCCCATGATCACCCCGAAACCCGGAGAAAAGAGAACCAAAAGATCTGAAACTGGAAAGGGTAGTTCTACCCAGAGTGGTCTACATTTTTTTTTCCCTTCTATCTTTTGGCCTGTACAGTGGTTTACTTGAAAACAATTTTTTGTTCCACTTACTCCTTAGTGTGCATGTGAAAAGTCTCCCACAAAGCAGCCCTTTTCATGCTGTTTACCTAACAACGCCTGTTTAAATATGGCATATTTCCCATGAAAGATGTTCGAAGGGAAGGCCTCAATTCTGTTATTGTGAAGCTTCAGCTTCCAGGATAGGGAAATCTTTCGAACTTTGCATAAATATGACAAGAATTCTGGGAATTTTGACAGCAAGTAGGTCAGAAAGTAGTAGTTATGATTTACGTCCTTAAACAGTCTTAGTTTTACATCGACTAGTAGTATATTTGCTCTGATCACATAAGAATATCTAGCATGACCCTACACTTATACTCAGAACCTGGCAGCTAGAAGAAAAGGAACGGCTTTTGGGAGCATAGAGCAACTTGGCTAATTGTAGCATTGATCAGGACTAACAATCAATGCACCCTCTTCAGAATGGTGGCCTTGGAGTGTGGCGGTTATTCGCCCCTGATCCTGGGTAGTCATTCAGCTCAGTGTCCATTCTTCGTCCATCATTGGCCACCCTGCCAGAGTCTCTTCCTTCTCCTGCAACCTGTCCATAGAGAATGAAGTACAAGTCAATGACTTGATCTTGATATACCATTTAATTGCTTTGACTCGATGAGATCTGCTTACTGAAGAAGTTCTAGTTGCAATATGATCAAGAACCTGAGGCTCCTGCAATATCAAGTTTCCTGTTCCTACGCCAAGAATAACCGTGAAATGAAAGAACAATCAGTCATCAAGAAAGTGAAGAAAGGGAGAGTACTTAAGAGATCAGAAGTGCTGAAAATTACTTGTAACAGGCACAGCATTCGACTGGATGAGCTCCAAGAATGCCAGAGAGGCTAAGACCAGATAAAGGAGGAACTTCGCTCTGTCTTCCATTTCCTGAAGCACGCAGATCTTTCTGAATGGTAATGTCCCTGGATGTTGATCTGCTGAATTTATAATGCTCCTTGTGTTTGTCTTGATCAGGGCCTTTTCTTTTGTGGGTGTTGGTCAAAAAAGGTGAAAGGAACGTAAAGATTTGTGGAGGCTCATAAAATCTTCTTCTGTTCCTCTCTCTCCGTCTCTCTGTCTCTCCATGGAAAAGCACTGAACATGCTGCGGTTACTCAAGGTGGATGACATCAGGGAAACCCATGCTCTTTAAAAGGTCAAAGGGATGGTGTTTGTGTGGGAAAAAAGTTGAAGCCCACAAACTGTGCAAGTGGAGGCTGACCAGAACCAATAAATATGGTGGCAGCACCAGAGTTTCTTGCACTAACTCTTAGTGCCATCTAGTGAATCTTTGAGCATTTTAGAGCATGCATTATTGCTGCTGCTTCTGGCTCACAGGACAACACTAATACGTTTCTTGTACTATTCGCACTATGAAGACTTCCCCCTCGCCTCTGTCACCACAGAGAAACATCATATTCCTACATCAAATTGGACACATAGCGGTATTCAGGGCAAGTGACCCTTAGATGGAGCACACCTGTTCTCATGAAGTGGAGGATCGGAAGTATTCTTGCTTTTCGAGCCCTTTGGCGGGACTCGAGGGAAAAAGTGAGCAGTCCTAGTGGCGAGGTGGATTTCCAGCGTTGCCAGCACCACATCCGCCGCTCATGGACGTGGATCTCTTTCAATCGGTAAAATAAAAATTCAATTGACTGTGAAAGTCATTTACAAGTTACAAGTAAGGACAGGGATTTAAAATTTGATCCTCTGAAGTACTGCTGAAAGCTTATTGAATCCATGCAGCCTCGTGAGAACTGGCAAAGCTGAAACTCTTTATTTTCACTGAGATGGTCTAATCTTGCCTCGTCTTTTTAATAATGCTCCCATTTACTTGATCAGTGAGCTGCCCTAGAATTTCTCATTTTCGTTGTGATTTCTTCATGTACGGGCTGTACCGCGCTCATAGTTCATGAAGATGGCTGAAGCTGCTTTTGAAGGGTTGTAGGTTGGTGGTAGACCCATACTACAACTCTCCGAGACTTTGATGCTGTCAATAAGTGCATTGGGCATGACTAACGTCGGTTCGAGTAGCCATTGCTTTGTGCCTTTCTGTTGCTTCGTCTCAGGAGATTCCCTTGTCCATCAGGATCGGGAAATTGAAGTTCAGAACTGGTCTGAGACCAGAGAACCGAGGTTCCTGATTGAAACTTCAGTTGCAGAGAGGTAAGCTGATGGCAACGCCATTGCAGGATCAAATTGTTGTGAAACCTTCCTCTGTGAAGATAAGCTGCACTATTACTCGAGGAGGATCGAGCTTTCTTTTCTTATCCCTTTTTTTTCCAGTCCCGGTCGCTGATATCCAGTATAACCATCGATCTAGTAATTCAAAATTCGTAATGATCCGAGATCCAAGCGTCTGGAGAGGGGACGAAGAAATTTGGGCATCTCATCTCTGCCCAACTCTTCTCTGGCCCCGGATGATCTCCAGGAGCCAGAACCAAAGCACAATAAACGCCAGACACGAGAAAGAGCGGATCAGGCACAAGAACATCCTGATATTTTGTTCCTAACAAGCAACGTTGTCCATATTTTGTCTCTCTTTTTTCCATTCACATTTTCGGATTCCAGAGACCGAATAAAGCCGCCAGGATTCCATTCACCGGTCGGACATTGGTCCCAATGTGAACTCACGGCCCACGCCGCCCCCCCACCACCCCCCCAGTTACCATCGTGTATTGACCACCCAATATTTAATCGGTTTGAGTGGGCTCTTGTTCCTTCCTGTGTTGTTTCTCTTGCTTTCTCAATTGGACCAATGACAATGACGGGGGCCCATCACACTCTCGATGGGAAATATCTCCAATTTTTTTAATTACAAAAATAAAATGCATGAACACAGTATAGGTGTCAATATGAAAGCCCAAAAAAATAAAAATAAAAATCATTTTCATCATTTATCATCGGAGACTCTTATGTTCGCAGTATTTTCTCATACGACAAGACACACACATCAGAATTCGTATTTGTTGGGTTAAACCATCGTGGTGGCGGGTGCTTTTTGGTATGAACAAAACTTGATCAAGAAAATCGATCAAAATTTTGACAACGAAATTACATGAACAGGGGAAATTTTTTTATGTTAAAATTAATTTCAATATTGTATGTCATAGAGATCATCAGCAGCAGATCTTCTTTTTTTTTTTTTTCCCATTAAGAAATTTGATTCGAATAGTTTATGAGGCAAATCGTCAACAGGGGCTAGAGATGATGTGCGTAACCCCCAGTTTGTTGCCTTTGACAAAGCCTGATTGCTTGAGAGAGACTTTTCCCGAGCACTTTAGGTTCGCAAGACTTGCCAAGAAATTGCCCGTAGAAGTCCCTTTCAGTCGGTCAGTACAATGATAGGAGTCCGGATGAATCTCGAATGATTCATATCTTGGGTCCGTGTCCATCGGGTACGGATCTTTTCTTTGTCCACTTACTCGGCTGCAGACTCGAACTCGATGGAGTTTAGGAGGAGGAGGAGGAGGAGGAGGAGGAGGAGTACGCAGCATGTCCGCCTACCTTATGTCAACCTTTACAAGATTCCAAGGCAATGGTCGTGACCGAGTCCTTCTCCAACCCATTGCACAAGGCAAAAAAAAAAAAAAAAAGACTACCTTTTTCCTCCCCCACCCGCCCTTTCCCTTCTCTATCACATGTATGTAGAATCTATACGCATGTAGCAAATAATCTTCATGTTCCAAGTAATGTGTATGATGCTATGAATCCAGAAAATTAGTGATCGAGAGAATTTTAATAGTTAATATGTTGAATTAATCCGTGAATGTCTTTTAAATTTTTAGATATTAAATTGTGCGAGTGTGGGTGGGTCGGGCACGTTACATTATGAAATGAACTGATAAATTGCCATGCAAATTCGAGGAAGTTTCTGTGACGGAGGCCTAAATGGTAAACAACGACCGCCGACGTTGAAACGGCACCAAGAAACGCAGTAGACGTAGTTGGACGCTTCGTTAAAAGACACAGCAACTTCCTCCCGCCGAAAAATTCTTCGCCCTCGCTCTCTGCAATAATTTCCCTTCCATTTACACTTGAGATTTCCTTGTTCTCTCCTCGCTTGCGTTACGCAACTGATCCCGCCTTTCATATAAACCGCAGCGCATCCTTGCCTACTTTACAACCTTTCTTGAAAGCATCTCCCCCTCCGGCTCCTCTGTTTCCAGATTATTATCCCTCGCTTGGGTTCGGTTTGGGCGACCGGTAGCCGCATGCATCTTGTTGCGTTCGCCATCTGGAGTTTCCATGGAACTGACTGCAGGTTATGCCCCCGAGTGGACGTTGTTAATTGGGATAGGAATAGGGGTAATAATAGTCCTCATCTTCCAATGCGCCCTGCCCCACGGAGACCCCGATTCTGCTCTCAAATGCCTTGTCCATCTCCTCTTCAGCTTCCTGTTCATGGCGAAGGTCGAAGGTAGAAACCCATTTGCTTCTTTCTTCCCCTCCTCCTCCTCCTCCTCTTCTTCTGTTTGTAACTGCAAGAAACCGGTGATTCCCGAGCCTGTTGTTGTCAAGGTTCCGGGATCCCGGCTTGATAACCAGGACAGAGAGATGCTCTCCTGGCAGGAAGTCCGTATGGTGATGCAGAGGCTGGGGATTTTTCGCATCAACCCAGAACACCATGAGGAGATGTTGGGGGCTCAGGAGATCGAGCGGGTGTTCGAGGAGCAAGAGCCGAGTCTGGGGGAGGTGAAGGAGGCGTTCGACGTGTTTGATAAGAACCGTGACGGTTTCATCGACGCCGTAGAGCTGAGGAATGTGCTGTGGGCACTGGGGCTCGGACAAGTCTCTGAAGTTGATTGCAGAAAGCTGATCAGAGCATTTGACGAGAACAGAGATGGGCTCATTGATTTCAGAGAGTTCACCAAACTTGTGGAGAAAAGCTTCTGCGCATCTCACAATTAACAATAATCATAATATAAATTATATATACATAAATAATATATTATCCACCATGTTTTCAGTTTTTTTTTCCCCTTTTCCATGTCGTGCTTGATTTGAAAGAATGGTACCCAACTATGTACCTAGAATTCGTTCGAATGATCATGTTCTATTTCTACCAACTTTTCCTTCATGGAAAGGGCCTTTTATGGGCGTGAATTACAGAAAGTTCTATTTGTGCATGACCCCTCGATCATTGGACTACTCCTACCACGATAAATTCATCGAGGAACATTTTTATCTTAGCCTGCTTTGCTCGAGCTTAAGAATGTAAATTTTATTCTGAAGATTAACTCCAGCGGACCCATGGAAACTGCAACCAGCACAGGTTTAATGAAAGTTGGTCATGTATACAAGTACCAGCAGGCAATCAGATAAGAACTACAGTTGCAATATGAACGCACTGATAGTTGCTATCCATCATGGACTAAGGACCATCGCCAGTAGCAGCACCAAGCGTGCTTGGCAGGACAAACTAGTCCTCGGACCAAGCCTTGGTTGTGCCAGAATGTGAGGATGGCAAATTAATGCCCCGCAGAGGGACGAAGTGGTACGATGATATTGGAAAGCCCTTAAGCCGTTAATGTTTGAGTCCCGTTAGGAAAAAGAACATCACAAGTCAAACAATAGCAACCCGGACTAGAACCTGGCGATGCACTAATTTGGTGATCTAGGATTCAGTTTTCTTAGAAGCACACAAGCATTCCATCTTCCCGAGATTTTAAAGATTCTAGCTTTCGACTCGATATTTTTGTCCAAGTGCAGGGTTGTCTGCCTAACTTCAAATGATCGTGTAGCCCCATCTCTATCAATTTTTTCCTTTGAGGCTTAGCTGTGAGTGAAATCTTACGTTTTTGCAGCAGAAATGAAGACTTTTGAAACGGAAGAATGTGTATTGGATCTTAGAAATGGAAAGCTAAAGGACCCTGCTACAGGCAGGGCGAACCTTGCTCTTTCTCAGTAACTTGCAGGAGCTATTGAGAAGTTGAACCACTGATAAGTGGAATAATCGGGAGCCGGAAGATCAAATTGATATCAGAATCGCATAGCCATTTTTCTGGGGTTCGAGGATTTACGAGTGCATGGTACAATGATTTTTGTACTGCAAGATCCCTGTTGAAACGACATAGAGATTCTTGCTGCAGCTGCCACGGTTACTCACTCTGATGATCTGTGTGCACCGCTCACTCCATTATGAAAGTATATATTAATAATACTATATTCGTGTGTATATGTATCATATGCATATCAGAGGCTTTGGACAGGGAAAATGATGTATTCCATCAGGCGTTCTAAATCCATGGACGATAATTGTTCAAGAGATAAAAACGAAGCACGGTCATGATAGTGTTAGGGAAACATTTATTGTAGGAAATGTCCTCATAACTCGAGGGTGCTTCTAGTTCTTGGGCTTGGAACCTTTTACGGGGGTGGACCGGGCCGTTCTTAGGTCTCTGATCGGGACGGCTCGATGCTAACAGACAGGAAGACAAAATGATTCCGACAGTGGAAATATGTAAGGAACCTCGGTGGAAAAGCTTGTTGGGATGATGCCCATTCAAGTGAAAGAAAGGCTTGGAAGTATATCTGTGACTATGTCTCAGACTTCAGAGACACACTCGGCTCTGGCTCTGCTGCGAGAGATTTCCCGATATCTCTACTTCACCCTTCGCCCTCATTTCGTAAGATTTCTACCGTCCTCTCTCTCTCTCTCTGTATTGTTTTGTCGCTACATGATGAAAATATCTCTTCTTTTCTCTGTGATTCAATCGTTTTAAGGAAACTCTCATTGCAATCTCCTCACCCCATCTAGCAATTTTTTCTTTTCTGGTGTGGGGTGTTGTCTCCGTTGAGTTTCCAGGAATCCCCATGTAAAATCGTTTCCTAGTTTTCATAGATTCACGAGCTTCTTTCAGTCTTGTCGTTCTGAAGGATCGATCTTTTTCAAGTGGGCATCTCAAAGTCGGCTGCTTTCTCTCTTTGTTTCACCAAGAAGAGGCAGATTGATATAGAGCTTGAATCAGCAATCATAGATCGCCTAGAGATGATGAATTTCCTTGAAGAGGCCTGCTTCATCTGATAGAATTGAGATCAATCTGATAGTGATCGGATAAGTTGTGATGTGGGGTGAGGCAGACAGGTCTTTAAAGTTTAGAGCGTACTGCAGTCGAAACTTGGGCCCTGGGGCAGCTCTTCAGTGCAGATTCTTGACTGTTCTTCGGAATAAATGGGGAGAGTCAAGCTGAAGATAAGAAGGTTGGAGAGCAGTAACAATAGGCAAGTGACTTACTCGAAAAGGAGGCACGGGATACTGAAGAAAGCTAAGGAATTATCAATACTATGTGATGTAGATATCCTCCTCCTCATGTTTTCTCCAACTGGGAAGCCCACATTATTCCTTAGAGAGCACAGGTAACTTGAGTGGCGATCATTAATGTATAACTCATGTTGTCTTAGCATCCATTTGAAATTAGGCTGCTTATTATTCACAATTTGAAATCCTTATATGTATATATGTATTCAAATTCATTGAGCTATTGTCATAAATGATATGAAGGTATTATAATTGTAGTAGTTTTGTCCAGATAATGAGATGTGGTGCCTAAGATTTTCTTTTGAGAACAGGCGGCAAAAAGATGATTTCCAAATGTTCAGTCCATGTAGCTTCTGATCGAGGTGCATGAACATTGTCATGCTCCACTTTTTGCTCTCTATGAAACGTCAAGTTCTGGACTCTGATCCGTTGAATTTAGGTACTACTTTGAAGTGGTTTCCATTCAGAAACTTAAAGTTCTAATTCTGTCAATATTTCACTTCACCCAATTTTCAGCACTGTTGAAGAGGTCATTTCCAGGTTTGCGCAGTTAACTCCACAGGAAAGGGCGAAAAGGTATGATCGAGCATTTCTGGTTCTTTGATCTATTCTACACTTTCTTGGTTATGTTGTGTGGAACTATAACTGATTGGATCTTTTCAACTGAAGCAGGAAGCTCGAAAGGCTTGAAGTAAGATATCTCCCAGTTTCTCTCAAATAATGCTCATCATTTTGTCTCTCGATTCCAAGTCAAGATCAATCCAGTATGCTCCCATAGCCCGTCAATTCAAGCTTCATGATCTTTTTCTATTTTGAGAGTATAGGCACTGAAGAAAACGTTTAAGAAACTGGATCATGATGTGAATGTACATGATTTTCTGGGTGCAAGGTGCGTGCTCATTTTGCTGGAATTTGTGCTATATCTATTGGCTGCTTTTGCTTCGACGGATATCTGAATAGTCATCTCTTTCCTTGCAGCTCGCAAACGGCCAAGGTATCAAACTTGATGATCTGTATATTCCTTTAACTGTCCAGGCATTTAAATATGCTGTCTTATGGGGATTTCTTGACAGAATTTGGCAAACGAAGTGAGGCTATTGCAGGGTCAGCTTGCTGAAGCACAGAGGCGACTAAGGTGCATCTTTGGGGTTTTTTTAATGGACTGCCTTTTCTTCTTTCCCTCAGTCGCAAGATCCTTGTTCAGTACATCTTCATCCTAGTATAACTATGGTCGTGGATTCATGTTCACTTCTTGTTATTGTATCAGTTGACTCACAAGACAAGTCTCTAGAATTCTAATTCTCAGTCTCTCCTGCTGTATTTACAGTTATTGGAATAATCCTAACATTATTGATCACATAGAACATCTCAGGCAGATGGAGGACTCGTTACAAGAATCCATTTGGCAGTTACGTCAACAAAAGGCATGGCAATTTTGAAGTTATTACATGTCGTTAAAATCTTCTGTTAACATGTTCACCATTTGTAGCATACAAGTAAACTCTTTCTTCTTTGCAGGAAGACATAAGAAAGCACCGCATGTCCCTGGATCACACGGACCAGGTAAAACAACTGTTTTTTTATCAAAGGTAAAACAACTGTTACCATTCCTCCAAAAGTTCTCTCTGCCTTCAGCAGGTGGAACTATTGTCTGGATAGGGTTTAGAAAGATTCCCTAACATCAGACCAATTAATACAGGCATTACTTTGGATCCTGTAACGTTGAAATGGGACCTGTGGCGATTGATGGGTGTTAATTGACCAAGTTTCTGCTTGTTTGGTGTTGAGAGAGTAGGGCTTTATATGCTTCCTTTTGTTGCAGTATGCGAATGGGATGCTGCCTCCTTTTCTCATGCCTGGGATGCAAGAAGCACAGCCTTTGCCATGCCTTCCTGGCAATGAGAATCAACATTTGATGTTCCAAAGCGATTCAAACTTTCTCTACCATGGGTGAGTTTTAGTTTTAAGACAAGGAAATGTTTTTTGGCTGACAGTTGCATTTATCAGCATTTGTTTCTTATATTGTCATTGCCAGCTCCTCAGATGCTTCACTCCCAGGGTGTTCAGCCTACTTCAGTGGAAGGGACAAGCTGGCAGAGATTGAGAACATGGGACAGGATGATAATCTCATACAAGAAGGTTGTGCCCTGAGCGAGTTAAATGGAAACTCTTGCCTGCATCGACAAGTTGAGGAACAGTATCAGTACCAAAAATATGCTGGCCTGAATTTCTCCGATGATACGAAAACTAAGCACAGGATTGAGATGAACCTTGGTGGGCATCCTGTGGAATACCAAGTTAGTGATAATGTCAAACTTCCAAGTTCCATATATGACAATGGGCATCACAACTGGGGTCCTGGGCATAGTTCACCTGGTGGAATCGCCATTTACAATGTGAACTCCTATGACCAGGCAAGCTTCTTTACAGCTTACAGTCCCCTCTTTACGCAACATATGACATCAGTCCCCACCATGCATTTTCTGTAGCTCCTTTGACACATCCAACCGAGTTACCCGTGTTAACTGCAATTGATACAGCCTATGCACAGTCCTACAAACTTAGGCTTTCAGAGAATGAGCTGCTCGATGGTGTCTTCCATGTTTACTGACCTTTTAGTTTCTTGTTTCTTGCAGCAATCAGATTGAGGATGTTTGCGGTTCTTTCTCTAGCAATGAGAGCGGTTGCTGTAGGCTGGTCCTTGTCATGTATAAATGGATTTTTCAAGCAACCGCTGCGAATGATGGATCACAATCAAGACTGTTAGAAGATGGGACAAGCATTTCCATGAAGGAACCGGTACCACATAGGGAGAGATCTGCTTCTCCTATTGGCAATGGCAATTTTGTCTGCTGAGAAGTACATAAACACATAAACGACCTATATAAAAACAAGAAATATAAGTCAGTAGTTCACTTACAGGAACAATATGAGAGCTTGCTCCAAGTATTGTCTGCTGCATTTGGCTCGAGGCGTTAGCAGATGAACTGGAAGCGTTATAAGTTTACTCTTTCGTTACTGGTTCTTCCCGTGCTTCCTCATCAGTTTCCTCTTCACTTCCGCAGTATAAAACTTTTGGAGCTAATCTGGAAATTCTTGACGCAAGCCTTGCGTTTCGTTACCGTGACGCCTTCTATCATCGTGGAGGAAAGCGAAGGTTGTGTTCTGGCGTCCCAGTTTTTCATATCAGTTCCACTCTTATCTTCCAAAATGCAATCTTGTGAAATGGTCAAGATCAGTAAGAAAATCAGAACCCGATTCAATGGAGTCGCAGAGTCAGAGGGACAGAGATATCATTCAGCTAAGCCGCATTCGTTTTTTCTCTTTTTGGGATGAAGGACAAATTCTTGTACAGGACTCGACCAAAAATTTGCCCTTTTTGGGTCCTTCAATGTCTTTTACCAACAATCGAGGCAAAATAATCCAATATGGCTTACGCAAATTTAACCCTACTACTACCCTACATAGGCCAAATTTTCCTTCCTCCTGCTATGCCCCTTTCTAAAACAGAGAGCAGAATAGACAAGACGGAGACAGCAACAGCAGAGAGACAAGAAGACAGGGAAAACTCACGGAAACTGACGACTGTAAGTACTTCCTACAAAAGGTTCAAAGCTAGAACAAGCCTTTATCAGTGGAGATTGACACCCCTAAAGCTTCACTTCCTACCTAAACTAACTTAACAGCCTTGTCCCTGGGCCGAGGGCTGAGAGGGATTGTCGATTTTTTTTTCTCTCTCTCTCTGGCCTTAATTGGTGAATTGCAGGCCGCTGAAGGTCTGCCCGAAGGACCACCCAGCGGGAACCACGTCATCGAGACCACCGTGCGGCCGTCAGTGATGGTGACCTTGAACGAGAGGCTCTGGCCATCGAGCAGGGAATTGCTCTGCCAGTTCTGCCCCCAGTTCCGGGACATGGGCTCCCACCCCGTCTTGGAACCCTTGATGGAGACTGCGGTGACGTCGCCGGCTCCCCCGACGTTGGTGATGAGCACGAGGGTGAATTAGGAGTGCCCGTTTATGGCGAATCTGATGCCTCCCTGCTTCTGACACGGCACTCTGTTTTTCGGTCCCCAAACAGGGAATGGGGAAAAAAAAAAGGTTAATAACTTGCGCAAAATCATACGACAGATTATTTTAAAATAACAAAATAAAAATCTGAAAATTGTAACATCATGTTAGATATAAATAGGAACTGAGGCTTGCCTTCTGTAAGCTACGGGCACGATGCCGGCTTTATATTGGGCGAGGTCGAAATGGTGGCGAAGAGGGTTGCACAAACCGCCGTCGTCGCTGGGGAGTGCGTTGTTCGGAGGGCAGAAGTTGGTGGCGGTGACCACCACCGAGCCCGGGATGCACCACTTAGGCTCGCCGGTGCACTTGATCTCGAAGCACGCCCCGCAGCTCTGGCCGTCGCTGAACAGGGCGGTGCTCAGAGCCACGGTGTCGGTTCCGTAGCCCTCCTTGTACAAGTTCCCGTACCCACATGCCCCGCCTGTAGAAGATGACATCGATCAGATCATTCCCCTGTCCTCGGATCCAGGTGATCGTAGACACTGTGATGACGAATCATCGAAAATTTCAACGTGAAAGACCAAGTGGTCATCGAAGATGCACACCCATCGTACCGGAAGCGTCGCCCCCGCCGTAGAAGGTTGCATGAGCATCGATCCATCCACCGCCATTGCCATGGATGCACGAACTCAAAGACAACAATCCCATCAAGAAGATCCCTGGGCAAGCCACATTCTCTTTCCCTGCCATGGAAGCAAGATATGACACCATGTCTCAGGAGTCCGGAAAAGCCCGGAACTGAAGGAGAGAAGATAATGGCGGATGCAGATAATTGGACGAAGATCAGAGAGAGAGAGAGAGAGAGAGAGAGAGAGATGGACTTTTTCCAAGCGTGTTATATGGAAATGCCACAGTATAGACATATACAAGTGGCACTATAGATATTAAATGGATGAGAAGGGTCCCTTCAAAATATGCATACAATCGATTTATTCTAATTACATGTTGATTTGTTAAATATAATAGATAAAATATATTATGGATTATAGTTTTAAAAAATATAAACCAGTTTAGACTATTTTTATGTCTGTTGATTCGTAATTTGGACCAATTTGAACTTTAAACCATTTATCATTTTATTTTTTAAAATTTTAAATTGAATCAACAAAATATCATTATTAATTTGTAAGTTTTTAATGGTTCGACTTATTTTACAATAGTCTATGATTGATTTAATAAAAAAATATGTCGGATCAGTTCCAATTTAATATGCCTATTTTTTTGGATTTGTCCCATAACCGTCATTTAATCCAATAAGATCGACTACAGATTGATTTAGGGAGTTTAAGCCGGTTACAAGTTTTTATGAACCAGTTCGAAACCAAATCAACCCATTTAACATCATTAGGCAATGTCATGCACTCGTTCACATCAATTTTAATGTACCTGTAGGTGAAATTTTTCATTCTAATTTCTCTTATCTTTAGTATTCTCTTCCATGCGCATAAATTTCACTTGTATTAGAAAAAAAGGGGTTCATGGTATATATATATATAAAAGACTTCGTATATTTGACATCATTCTCAACGGGAGAGATTCTTGATTTATGTGTCCAATCAATAGAATTCACCATTCCTTTTCATCTATGATTCTCTTACTTAGATTAGATTGATCACAAAGACCAGCTTAGGAGGCCCAATAATGGAAAAGCCTAGGCCCACATGAAGGCCTCAAATGGGCCCATTTGGTCTTGACGCTTATAGTCGATTGAATCGGTGCTGTTCTGCTCGATTTCTCTCTTCTCCTCCACCTCAGTTGTCCTTTCAATTGCTTTTGAGGGTCGGGGACTCCGCCTATGGTGGGTCTAAGTATACTTTGAGAGAGTTCCATCTCACTGAAAAGAAACTGAATATGAGGCGCTGTCTCCGTCTCCCTTTTTCCCCACTCTCATCGTTCACTTAACGTTTTGTTTTGTCTTCCTTTTCAGGTTGTTTGATTTGTCGCAAGTGACTAAGAAGCAGACAGGGACATCAGCACTCGTCAACTAGGGATGATGACCTGGTCTTTTGGGAATCTCTCTGATGCAATTCAATCCATCACTGCTCTGTTTGTTCATTCAGAGCCTTCCGTGTTCCTCTTGATCTGTCAAAGATTTCATCGGATTCACAGTTTATGGACCCATTAGAGCATTATGGTCCTTCTCTTATAATAACATTGGAGTTGCCTGTGAAGCATTCATAGCTGCACGTATTATCGGATATGAGAATGATGATAATACGACGTTGTCACTACCTCTGAGGCTGCTTCTGATGTTTGGTTAGCTTCGTTCTGCTCGGTGCTTTCTGGTTCCTTGTCGTGTCTGCTGTCTAGTGCTTCTTTCTTGTTGACGGCTTCTACATCCCATTCACCAGAATTTCCTGTGCATATCATGGGTGTGGTAGTATCTGAAAATCGTCGTCACCTTGAAGCTGAAAAATATATTAGAATTGTGAAGACCGTATGGTTAAAGCAGGTGATCTCTGTCGAGTCGGGTTATTTTCAACGTTCATTTGTCACTAAAATCTGATATTTATGTATTGCTATCTCTGCCGCCGTCTTTGATCTAAGATTCTCTCTTCATTGGTTCAAGCAAAGAGCTGACAACTTTGAATTCTGATGGGGAACATCCACGAATCAACAATTTTGCGCCACCCCCAAAATTCTCCTACTTTTTCTGGACAAGAATATGAAGTCATTCTGGAAATCGGGTCTATTCTTGAATGTTAGGTTAAATTTTGGAGAGGTGCTACTTATTTTACAACGAGTAAGTGACATTTATTTGGTTTTCTTCTTCTTTTGAAGTATGAATGTGTGGCCTGATTTGTGGCCCGAACTTTCGCAATAATGTGAGGCTGCATATTGGACAAGTATAGGTGCGTGCAGAAGATGTTCTAGCATTGACATCAAGGTTTCATCTATTGCATGGAGAAGTTAAGTAGAGGAGATGAAAGGGACAGCCTCGGACCAAATCTTCACTTACCAACTGAATTCTTCTAGGCAGAGGGTGGAGGGTGGGAAACTGCGTGCGCATGATAACCATGTCCGGCGAGTTTTAGGGGATTGTTATTATATTAATTGCTTGAAATCGAAACAAATGAAGAATCAATTAAATCCACTGGCGCGCAAGACCACAAGATGGGAAGGTGGGAAAGGCCAATGTTTCCTTAACTGGTTCCAATGGATGCTATCGCGTGAACCAGTTGTAGCCAACTTGCTTTACAACGCCACATCCGTCCTCTCCTCTCCCGTGATAAAGTCGCGATCTTCTACCACAATTTTCCAGAGAGAAGATCGCTCTGAATATTCAATGGCGAGAATGGGTCTGTTCGATCTCGAGAGGGACTTTGCCTTCTACGGGGCTTACCACAGCAACAACGTCAACATCCTCATCCACACCCTGCTCGTCTGGCCAATCTTCTTCAGTTCCCTCGTCCTCTTCTACTTCACGCCGTCGATCTGCGAGCTCATGGGGACGCAGCCGCAGTGCTTCCTGGCCCGCCGTGGGCTCTTCCTGAACTTCGGCTTCTTCTTCGCCCTTGTCTACGCCGTTGTCTACCTTTTAATGGACGTGAAGGCCGGCTCTCTGGCGGCTCTGCTCTGTATGGCCTGCTGGGTCGGGGCCAGCTCCCTCGCTCAGACCCTCGGCTTCTCCATCGCTTGGAAGGTAGAGCTTCTTCTCCGTTGCTTTTCTTCTGGATTTTCATCCCGTTTGCAAATCTGGGTCTTTCACTGTTTTAGCCCTTAAAAAGGTCATTTAGCTAAAAGTTGAAAGTGCAAGTCAGCATCCTGTTCTATGTTCACGTAGGCCCAAGGCATAAGAAAGAGTTTTTGCAAGAATATAGATGGTCACAGGAAAAGGGGAATCAAGCAGCCGTTGGCATTGAAAGTACTACAAAGAATTAGTCACTATGGATGATCGATTTCCACCTCCAACTGCAGTCGAGCAATATTAGCAGCATGCTGTCTCTCTCTTGTATTTCCCACAATCAATCCATAATTTTCAGGTTGTTCTGGCCACTCAATTGTTTTGTTGGACTGGACAATTCCTCGGTCATGGCGTGTTCGAAGTAAGATATTCCATCTCGTTGAACCATGGCTACTGCCTTCTCTTCTCTGCATGATGCAGCCTTTCATTTTATTGGAGGTGTCTTTGTTGCAGAAACGGGCACCGGCCCTGCTCGACAACCTCGCTCAAGCCTTTCTGATGGCGCCCTTCTTCGTACTGCTCGAGGCAAGTCCCAGTGATTTACACCACCGTCGCACCCTCATGTTGAGAAGTAAGAATGGCATGCTTTTGTTTCGGTTGTGCAGGTTCTCCAGGCTGTTTTCAAATACGAACCTTACCCGGGTTTCCACGCGAGCGTGAGCCAAAAGATCGAGGCCGAGATCAAAGGTTGGCAGGAGAAGAAGCGGAACAAGTTATAGCTTTAAATTGAACTGATGATGTCCAGTTTATCTGAGAAACTGAAAGTTAGCCCTTGTCCCCATACACTGTTAAAAATTAATCGAATCTGTATGAAAGACAGAGATATGCTCCGAATCTAATTAGTCTGGCAGGTTTTGTGTCTCCGGTGATGCATCCCGGGATTGAGTCAAGGAATTGACGGAAACGAATCCTAAATCCCAAAGAGCACACAGACAGAGGCAGTTCCATCCTCTGTTGTGAACTGGTAGACGACAGATCTAACCAAACAAACAGACTACGTCAATTTTCCAAAAAACAAACTATTGCGGGAACTCTGAAACAGTAGAACAATGTTGCCCTGTGCCTAAACAGAGATTCCAAGGACACAGTTGTTCGGTCTGTACCGTATCAGGGTAAACTCGGTGCCATTAAATTATAGGATCGGTCGAAATTTTTATAGAAAGACGGCATACTTTCTCTTTGGGCAATGTCACGTCTCAGAGTTAGGCCCACGTCATGTCATATTATAATCTCCAATCAATAATTGACCACCTTCATGAAAAGCGCATGCTCGTGAATGGAAGATTCCCGGAATTTCCCCCCGAAAATGTTACAACCCTGGTCCTCTGCTCCCCGGACAAGCCCACTCCCGGCAGACCGACCAAATTTCTGTGAACAGAAATTGTCGGTCCTTCCGACCACTTCAAAGCAAATATCTTCAGAACTCTCAGCGCCTTTCATCCCATCGTATCATCATTATCCATAAAAACGTGGTCAATGCCCGTCTGATCCGTCGATATAAAATGCCACATAAATGCAAATAGTATTAATTTTGATTAGTCGCGATTGTTGATATTTTATTAATCGCCCAATGTCAATCTAATTCTAATCAGGGTTAGGTTATGATTGGGTGCGGAGGCACTATCAATTCCTTTCATTTTCATTTTCATTTTCTTTTTTTCTTTTTTTCTTTTTAACTGCGTGGCTTCGTTGACTTGGACTTTCCAACGCTCAGATATTCCATTTCCATCATCCGTCACTGTGAGAAACACGCAGATTACCCAGACGACTGAAATTCCTCCGGTAGGCAGCGCTCGACACGTTTCGACCCGTTATTGGAACTATTCTTGAAATGGAAAGGGTCATATTCGTCATTCTGCCTTCTTTTATTATAGCCAAATAGGTGATACAAATGCGTCTCGATATTAAGAGCCGTTTAGTTAAAAACTTATAAATTTAAATTTTATTATTTTATTTTAAATATATAAAATTTATATAATCAAAAAAATATTCTCACCCATTTCAATTGAGATGTATTATAAGTAGTTGGATTTGATTTTCTGAGCCACGTGTCTGCTCAGTTCTCGACCAGTAGTCGTCGCCCCAAACTGACGGTAAAGAGGCGTGAGACGTGATGGATGGATGAGAAATGAACCGTATGTGTTCAAGATGGTTGGCTACTCGGGCATCTACACGTCATTCCTAGACATATTTGTGCCAAAAAAAAAGGGGATTTACTGTAAGGGGACACCCACTAACTGACGCATGGAATATCGATTGTTTTTGGGTTTTTATACGCATCCCATCTACCGAAATATACCACCCGAGTTCGGCCATCTTTCTTCTACGTGCGTAAGCCTAATTCCGTGGATATAAATGCTATGATATGGTTATCAAGCGTTGGGAATAATATTTTCACCCTAATACAACAATTTATTCAGCACCAACTGTCTGACAAGAGATTAAATTTTCTTGTGATTTATTATTATATGATAGATGACAGCTATTAATGAAAAGCTAATCTCCACTACCCATTTTTATTAATATTAAAATATCATGTCAGCTCCATTCCCGTCTTTCTTCAATTATGAATATTTTCTTCTAAGGTTAAAATAGGCTGATTCTCAAATTAAAAAAAATTAAATAACGATATTTCAAGTTAAGATGTACTATTTTTATAATTATAAATTATTTTTTTATCTTTAAAATTTAAGTCCAAAATTTTATTCCCTATACCACTATATCAACCAAACGCCACATCAGCAGGTTGATAATCCGGACAAAATATTTTGTCACATAATTTGAATAGCTTGTACTTATGTCGACACTAAATGTAAAATACATGTATGTATAGATACAGCACAATCGAGGAATGACACGCCGGGAAGAGAAGATACTAATTAATTTATATTTAAATTTAATTGTGTGTAATTTATTTGACTAATGATTGATGCGATTAGTTGAATTATTGAATTTCAGTGGGAAGAAAAAAAAAAGCATTCGTCATCCCGCGTTTCTCTCTCTCTCTCTCTCTCTCTCTCTCTACCTGTTGAAAGCAGAGTGTTTTGGGGCTCTCGAGATGCTTCTCTTTTTCCTGTCAACTTCTCTCACTTTCATGACTCGTATTTGCATTTTGCTGCTCCTGAGCTTCCATGGCTTCCTCCTCTTCTTCTCAATTCCTATCTTCTACAGCCTTTTCGTTTAGCAACTCTATTCTCCGCGTGTTCTTCATCCGAATTTGTCCAAAGGTCTTGTAAAGTTGTGATTTTTAAAGTCGGGGCGGGTGCAGGGGTTTAGGCAGAGCTTCTATTTCGGTTTGGGAGATGGAGAATGCCAGGGTCGGAAAGGAAGACGATCAGATTGATCTGCCGCCTGGGTTCAGATTCCACCCAACTGACGAAGAGCTCATCAGTCATTACTTGCTCAAGAAAGTAGTGGACGTGAACTTCTCCGCGAGAGCCATGGGAGAGGCCGACTTGAACGAGTCTGAGCCCTGGGAATTGCCCAGTAAGCAACCTGTTGATCGATCTGCAGTGAACAATCAATCTAAACTCCCGACACTAAATATTGGTTTGTGAATTCCTGTGGTTTTCGAGCTTGATTGATCGTCGTTGATGATTTTGATTCAGTGAAGGCGAAAATGGGAGAGAAGGTGTGGTACTTCTTCTGCGTGAAGGACCGGAAGTACCCGACTGGGATGAGGACGAACCGAGCGACTAAGGCAGGGTACTGGAAGGCGACGGGGAAGGACAAGGAGATACACCGAGGGAAATTGCTGATCGGGATGAAGAAGACGCTGGTCTTTTACCGGGGGAGGGCTCCAAAGGGTGAGAAGACCAACTGGGTGATGCACGAGTACCGACTAGACGGGAAACTCTCCCACCACAACCTCACAAAGGCTGCAAAGGTTTGTCTTGACTTGGTTGAGTTCCCGGTGGCATGGTTTTATGTTTTGATAGCTCTCTTACCATCATCTTCTCCGGCTTTGTTCTGCTTTCAGTCCCGATATCTCCTCGATTTCAATGTCATTCCCTCCGTGGATCGTCTCAATATTCCTTCACTCGTATAGTATGCAATGTTACATTCTCTTCCTTCCAGTATTCAACTAAAATTTCAAACTCCGTTTGCCCACTAACTCATGACTAATCATATCGGAAGAGTTGTTATGTTTCATCTGCGTGTATTATCATTGATGGGTATCTCCTTATCGTTACGCAGAATGAATGGGTGATCAGTCGGCTCTTCGAGAAGACTTCTCCAGGGAAGAGGATCCATATTCCTGGTCTTACGAGAGCCGGATCCTTCCTGAATGAAGCAGACTGCGCTCCGCCTCCATTAATGGACTCTTCACCTCGAACTACCAAGGCCAAACCTGTGGTTGAATTGGCTGACGTGCCCTGCTTCTCCAACCCGATCGACTCTGCCTCAGCCCCAAGGAGTAAGGAAGAGATTGATCCTTTTCACTCCAACATCAATCCTCCCTTCTCGGCTTCAGCCGCAATGATGAGAATTCCAATCCACGGATCAGTTTACCCCGCCCAACCCTTCTCCATCCCTCCAAACCTGCAACTGCAATTCCCCAGTGCCGCACAGTTGCAGGAGCAATCGATCCTCGGATCTCTTCTTTACAACCCGAACCTCAAGACAGGGAGGGAGATCATCACCTCTGCGCAACAAACAGGGCTCACGAGCATCGTAGAAAATCCCGAGCTGTCATCGATCATGTCGAGCTTCGAATCGGGCCAGCGGGCGACGTTCTGTGATCAGCATCAGCAAGCTCCATCAACCTCATCTGCTGGGCCAGCAGATTTGGATTGTATCATGGAATTATTGAGAAGAAATACTTAAATTAGTGATATGAATTGGCTCTGTTCCAGCTGCCTCAGCAACTGTTGTTGTCATAAGCTCCTGTGGTGCATCGTGTGGGTCTTGTGTGTAAATTTTCTAAATAATTGACAGTGATTGAGAGGATAGTGAGACTTCATCCTAGCTAGCTTGAATCAAATCGGTGTCTACGATGATGCACTGATTGATCATATCAAAATCCCGTTAAATTCTACCGCTCAGGGTCGAGCCTCGGTCGACACCTCCTTGCATCAAGTCGACATATTCACACCCATTGATTATTTTTTTGTCCCCTCGTAGAATTCAAAATAGAGATTTTAATGAAGGAGAAGCGGCACACGAGAACCTCCGTGAGTCCATATCGGTGAGATGTGAGACTGAGTTAGTGGCTGAAAGATGGCATTTGTCGGAGTGATTTACAATTGCAATTTGGCTCGATGAATGAGTCCTGCATCATAAATTATATTGTTAATTATGCGTCACTTTCTTCATTTACTAATTGGTTATTTGAATTCATCGAGTGGAATAAATCTTATCAATTTAGATGAATTTTTTTAAAAACAATTAAATTCAAATACTATTAATAAAAAAATTCTTTATCATAAGAGATGTAAAGTAGAATATTTCACGGACAAAAAGTCTTCTGCGGAACTATAAATCACTGAGACAAACTCATCTCTCCCTTTCTGTGGTGTATGTACGGTGAGAAGTATATTATTATAATGTGTTGGATGAGTCGTAAGAGACGGAGCCAATCAACCGAACCCTTTGTCCATCATCCATTCCTTTCGTCTACAAATCCCACGTGAAATTCATGTCGCCAGTTTTACCATCCCGACATTGACATCGATTCAACGTAATCTTATTCGGTGATTATTTCCTTACCAGTTTGGACAACTGGTGGCAAGTGCCTTTCTCGTTGAAAGGTCAAGCTTTCACGCTCTGCGAGTTAGCGACAAGCATGCCTGTGGGGCTACTCCACCGGGCGTGGGAGAGAGTTTCTCACGATGATCAAATTGCAGGGCTCGTGATAGCTTCGCCCTCGCGGAGCAGTAGTCGGCGTCAGATCTCGAGAACATATAGCCCGCTCACAGTCGGTCAGCATCGGTACGAACTTCCATTAACCATTTAATGGTAAATGAGAGAAGATGTCTGGCCAGAGAGTCATCGGTCGTATTCCCGTGTTTCCCTTCCTCGATGAAAGTATGCTTCTCATCTCGGGGGAGCTAACTTCACCAAACCAACTCCAACACAACAAAGTTAGGCGGAGGGCCAAAATCTTCTCAGAGCTGACAAAAGTTCCTACCGAAATTGGTCTAGAGGTGGGAAGAATGTATAAATGTGTGTGTGTGTTTTGATGACTGGTTCATTATGTCATAATTCCGGCTCCTCCTTTTCACACATACTGCCATTGTAAGCTACCCGTATGTGTTTTGCCCATGATATTATTGTTATATCTGGAATAATCATTTTTTGGGTTAGTGATTGGAGTTCTTGGCATTTATTCATCTATCAAGGAGATTGCTAGGCAACTTTGATCCATTCGAGCTCCGCATACGTAGATTGATGCGCAACAGATGCATGGATTCATTTACCTTGATACTATCTAGATGACGCAATCCCTTGCCAGTCAACATGTGATTCCGGATTCTCGAGGCAGGAGACATATGTAGGATCAATATAGATGTTTAACCAGTTTGACTGGGAAAAATAACCTTCAAAATGTACCGCTTTGGCCCCGCGAACTCCGGCCGGTGAACGTTCTTCTTCTTTTGATTTTTTTTTCCTTTGAAATTCAATGAAATGGCGAAATTGCCACTAGATAATTGGATTTTCTAAAAGAAATCAATATTAATACATATACAAAAGTCTGTCAACTAGCTCAAGCAGGGCTTGGTCAAAGGATGGGCCCGACCCATTTTCATATATGGACTGATCTCGCTTATTTTACAGGGCCGGCATGTCGGCCCAACGAGCCCACATGTGCACTCTCTCGCCAGTTCTTTGTAACTCATGGATTTGGAAGCTCACATTGGTACCGAGCCAGCCGGATGGCTCCTATATACGCTGAGAAGAAGGCATCCGTTGGCTCTTCGGGTTCGGTGACCTAAAGCTAACAACCTTGATTAATCCAAATTCATGAAAGCTCGGGCTGTAAGAAGCCTTGTTTTCTCTGACTTAACTCATTACATTTTGAGGAATCTAGCTGAAGAACATCAATGCTTGGACGGATTGTCAGCAAGGTCAAACTTTTATGCTCTACTCGTTAGCCACACACTGGTAGGGTCTGGGTAGCCTCTCGCGATGGTCAAACTGCTGAACCATTATTAGCTTCACCCTTGCGGAGTATCCACCGCCTAGTCGACAGCGGACCCCAAATTCCAAGTCGATAACTTATTGCCGCTCATGGTCATCATTAGCACTAGGATAGAGGATGCTGACAAGGTAAGTCATCCATCGTCATCCATGGAATTCCGGTGTTGTCGTTGCTCGATGATAGGATGCTTTCGATCTCCAGGCCGACTTTATTTAACACAGAAATCCTTTTATTTATGGGAGATATATTATGTTAATATTTTTTTTACATTAGCATTTATTCTTTTCCCATTTATTGTAAGTTACCTTAGTCATGATATATTCTCCCTCGTACTATATATTATATTGTAATTGTTCTTAATAATTCAATTGAGGAATTGCCCATATTCTAGCAATTTTATATAGTATTAGAGTTATTGACTCAACTACCATCGATTCTATTTCATCATGGCTAAGAAGAAAATGGTCAATACATCATCCTCATTCTACATTCCTTGTCTTGATCACTCTAATGGGAGACAACTATAGAACCTGTGCGAAGGGAACAAGAAGAGCATTATGGGCGAAGAACAAATTGGGGTTTATTGATGGCACCTTGGAGAAGCCAAATCTGTCATCGTAGGAATTTGACTCGTGGGACATTTGTAATAGTATTATCGTCTCATGAATTTCTAATTCTTCGGACAAAAATTTGCAAGCGAGCCCAGAATATGTCGAATGGTTCTCGCAGGGGAATTCCCAACGAATACATCAATTGAGGAGGAAGACATGCCATATTGAGCAAGGGCGGACACTTCTGTCACTCAGTTGGCTGCAAAACAAGCAAGAGATAGTGATTTCACACGTCGACTTAGGGCAAAGTCTGTTGCGTTAACAAATCTATTTATGGACCCCGCCAAACTTCTCGCGATTGGCATGCCAAATTTACTTCGAGGATGGGTTCGTTCAATCATGTCTGGACCACTCACTGTTTACATTTGTCCGTAATGTTATTTTCGAGGCCATGCTCATTTATTCGGATGGCATTATTTTGGAAAGTAATGATGCTGGAGTATCTTCTTCGTTTAAACGCTACTTGGCACACCATTTTTGCATTAAATATTTGGACCCTTTAAAATACTTTTTCTTGGGATCGAGGTTGCATGTAATGATGAAGGTATTGTTCTATCTCAGTGTAAATATGCTCTAAATATTTTATCTGAGCGTAGCATGCTTGGCTGCAAGCCATCTTCTTTCCCAATGGAGCAACGACATTGACTAATCGACGAAGCGGGTGATCTCCTTCCTAATCCAGAGACATATTACCGACTTGTTGGCTATTTGATTTATTTAAGGTCACCCGACTGAAGTTATGTTACTCGATGCACATCCTCTCCTAGTTTACGCATGCTTCTCGATAGCCACATTGGGATGCTATCATATGTGTTCTTCGTTGTCTCAAACAGAGTCTTGGGCAGGGTTTCTTTTGGAAGCTTTCGGATCGTTTACGGCTTGAAGCATTTTGCGATTCAGACTAGGCAGGGTGTCGTATGACTCGACATTCCATTACCAGTTATTCTATTTTGCTTGGAGGATGCATAGTCACTTGGAAAATGAAGAAATAGACCGCTGTGAGTCGTTCTTCTATTGAAGCTGAGTACTGTTCCATGGCAGTGACCACTTCAGAATTACTCTAGCTACGCAATCTCCTTCATCCCCTCGATTTCGCTAATCCACAATAGATGGTGCTCTCGTGTGATAGTGAGACGACCATCCATATTGCAGCAAACCGGTCCTCCACAAACATACAAACACGGAAATTGATTGCCTCTTTATTCATGACCATCTTAAGGCAGGCCATACTGCTGCATGTCATGTTTCTAGTCATTTGCAGGTCGCCAACATCTTCACCAAAGCTCTTGGTTGCAACCACTTCCTATTTCTTCATGGCAAGCTGGGCATTTGTGACCTTCTTGCTCTAATTTGAGGGGAGGAATATCGAAGATAGAAATTCTTCGGGAGACATATTTTGTCATTACTTTTTCTATATTAGCATCTATTCTCTCCCCATTTATTTTAAGTTACCTTAGGGAAGATAGATTCTTTGTGTTTGTTCTTTGTAACTCAATTGCCCATATTCCGGTAATTTTACTGACTTCGCCAAACTGCATGATGAGAAACCGATCTTCTTCTCACTCGGATTAATCAAGTGGACGTGCGACCCAAGTCTTCTCAAAGTGCAAGGCTTTGGTTAGGTCGATCTAGTGGGAATCGTTGACTCCAGTGGCAACCCAAGTAAATGGACTGTGGCTATAGAAAACTCAATAAGAGTATCCATCGCAGACACAATGCATGAATCTCACACAATCTCACATGAATGCGATTCCTCCAGACACCACACTCTAAAAATTGATCGGATAATAGATAAGATATTATCAAGTAATCAAATTCGCGTACAATCTAAAAATTTAAACGGTTGATGGTAATAATATACTTTATTATATTGTTAGAATCCTTTTATTAACTTTTTGATATGAAAATTAATTATATATCTCTAAAATTTACCACATATTCTTATTTCTTATGTACTCACCCACTCTTGACACTTACCGTCACAGGTAATATGTCGAACACTTAAATCATGTCACTTATAAGTATTTTTATGATTAACAATCGTTTACAAATTGAATATTTTTCTTTCATACTCAAACGAGAACTAAGAGTTGAGTTGGGCTTCCTACTTGGATGAGATGAGGAGTACAAATAATTATCAGTCAGTTTTCTTTTTTGTAGTCGGGCTTGCTAACGTCGATGAGTTGAAAGATGATGTGCACTCTCATAAGTAGGCCGAGCAAGAGATGGAAGAACTTATTCGACCCATAACTTAAAGCTTTATTGAAGTTCCAAGAAAAATGGAGCTTCCAACTCTTACGCCAACGGGAACAAGCTTTCTCAGAACTTGCTTTAATGGCTTAAATGCTCTATCAGGTTCTCCTTGTTCTTCTTTTCAGTCTCCCCTCCTTCTTCATGATTAAGTTGAACATCTTGCATCGCTTGCTAATACAATCCCAATACTCGTCTGTCGTTCATTCAATTTTGCTTTGTCAGGAGTAGGAATATTAACACTTCCCTACACACTCTCCCGTGCTGGGTGGCTAGGCTTAGCTCTCCTCTCTGCCATGGCTATAGTCACCTGCTACACCGGAATACTCCTACAGTGGTGCATCAAGTCCAATCCCTCGATCAAGACCTACGCTGAAGTGGGTTCTGTTGCTTTCGGTCGCAAAGGATGTTTTATCATATCGACCTTCACGTACCTGGAGCTGTACCTGGTTCCCATCGGTTTCCTGATAATGGAGGGCGACAACCTCCACAAGCTGTTCCCAGATGTCAAGGTTCGGGTTGGGGCCCATGAGATTGGCGGGAAACAATTCTTTGTAGTGATAGCAGGGCTCATAGTGTTACCTTCGATGTGGATCAAGAACTTAAGCAAGCTCTCTTTCGTATCTGCCTGTGGGGTCGTGTCCTCTCTAGTGATTCTTAGCTCTGTTTTCATGGTCGGAGTAGTCGATGATGTTGGATTCCATGGCAAAGGAACTATGCTATTCAATTTGAACGGAGTCCCGAAAGCCCTTAGCTTGTATGCCTTTTGTTATGGTGCTCATCCAGTTTTTCCAACCTTGTACTCTTCTATGAAGGATAGGAGCAAGTTCCCCAAGGTAAGGAGCCGGTTCGCTTGGGTAACATTCATGAGGTTTATCACTACTGCCTGATTGATAATATTCGATCTGACAAATTGGTCCATTGCGATCATTAACGAATTTCTTTTTTTGCTTTGCAAGGTTTTATTCATCACCTTCAGCCTCAGCACCCTCAGCTATGTAGCCATGGCAGTAGCGGGATACTTGATGTTCGGCCAGGACACGCTCTCGCAGATCACACTCAACCTCCCTAAAGGCAAGATCAGCTCCAAGATAGCCATCTACACTACACTGGCAGGCCCCGTTGCAAAATATGCACTTATAATCACGCCGGTCGCGGAAGCCCTAGAGGGGAACTTACCGAGCCCATATGACATGAAGGCCATCTGCATCCTCCTGAGGACTTTGCTACTTATCAGTACTGTCATAGTGGCCCTCATTTTCCCGTACTTCGGGACGCTCATGGCCTTGGTAGGGGCGGCTCTTACCATTACCGTCTCAGTCTTGATCCCGTGCGCGTGTTACCTGAAGATCTCCAAGGCCTATCGAATGTGGAGAGTCGAGACCGTAATTATATTTGGGATTTTCATCTTTGGGCTCTCCATAGGAGTCTTGGGTACATATTCGTCTCTCAAAGAGATTGTGGGGCATTTCTAGATTAATTTGGACCCAAGATATTTGTATTATGGCGTGAAATACATATATGTATATCAATCCACTTAACATAATAGTGCAATTTAAATTAATTTGGACTCTGGATATTTATTTATTTTTTGTAAAATAATGTAATTGCAAACTATTTATTACAAAATTTGTCAAAATAAAGTCATTATATTATTATACATGTTTTTGATAAAATAACATACTCCCCAATATTTTCATAATTATTATCATATTCGTTCTTTGTTATATGCAAACGAATAATTTATTTTATATTATATTGTAAAATTCTATCCCTTGTAATTTTTTTTTTATAAAAAATACTTGAAATCTTATGAATTAAAACTTTTGACATATTAAAGATGTGGAAACCTTCGACATACATACTCTATAATATATAATAGTATTTACATTTTATAATAAAATAACATATTATTTTAACAATTTTTTTACTTATTATGTATATGTCTATGATACTTGTTCTTTTATCTTTAGATGAAGAATTTCTCTTATGTGTTTGTAATATTTTTTAAAAAAACACTTAAAATTACATGAATTAAGGTGAGAGACAATTTGTTCTGCTTTGCATGGTTGCTATTCGTCAGCTTCAACCTCAGCACACTCACTTACGTATCTATGGCGAGCATGGGATACATGATGTTCGGCCACGAAACACTCTTGCAGATCACCCTCAACCTCCCTGGAGGCAAGATCAGCTTCATGATAGCCATTTACACCACAGTGGCCGGCCCGATCGCAAAATATACACTCACAATCATGCCTGTTGTGGAAGCCATGAAGAGGAACTTGTCCAGCCCTTATGACATTGAATCCATCTGCATTCTGCTAAGGACTTTGTTGCTGATCAATACAGTCACAATGGCCCTCCTCTTCACGTTCTTCGTGTCACCAGTGGCTCTGGTGCGAGGCAGCTCTTACGTTACCATCTCAATCTTGCTCCCATGCACATCCTACCTAAAGGTCTCCGAGGCTTACCGGGAGTGGAGAATCGAGACAGTTGTTATCTTTGGGATTATCATTTTCGGGTTACTGATTTAAGCTGTTGGTACTTATTTATCTATCAAGGAGATTGCAAGTCATTTTTTTACTTGCTCGAGCACTAGATATGTAAATGGATGCAACAAATATATATATATATATAGGTTCGTTTACATTCATACTCACCGTATATCTAGATGATGCACTTTTTTGAACCCAGATGTGATTTCAGATTCTCAAGGGAGGAGGAGACAAGGAGGAGACAACATATGTAGATAAATATAGATGTTTAATAGGTACCACTTTTTTGAGGGAAGAACAACCTTTAAAATGCTTTGCACCGCCAGCTTCGGCCGATGAAAGTTATTCCCTTTGAAATGACAAAATTTCCACTGAATAATTGGATTTTCTAAAAGGAATCTATGTCAATACATAGAGAGAGAGAGAGAGAGAGAGAGAGAGAGAGAGAGATATAGCCCGAGATGGGCCTGGTCGAGGAATGGGTCTCCCATTTCATTCATGGACTGCTCTTGTTTATGTTAATGGGCCAGAGTGTCGACCCAAATGGCCCATAAATCAGCCCACATGTCAGCCCTCTCGCCGCCCCTTTTGACTCGGGATGTTGGAAACTCGCAATGGCACAGACGGAGCTAGCCCGGTGGTTCCTATGTATGCTGAAAAAGGAGGCGTCTGTTGGTTTCTCTTTAGGGTTCGAGTAACCCAATCTAGCTTGAACCTGATAAGAGTGAAAGCGAATGACCTCGGTTAACTCGGATTCATGAAAGCCTGTGCTGTAAGAAGTCTTATTTCCTCTGACTCAACTCATTATGGTTAGAGAAATCTTCCAAAAGATCATCAGCGCTTGGAAGAATGGTTAGCAAGGTCAAACTTTTACGCTCTACTCCGTCAGCCACACACTTGTAGAGTGGGCGATGCCTCGTCTCGGGCTGGACTAGTGGTAGCTTCACCCTCGATGATAACTTATCGCCGCTCACAGTCATCACCAGCATTAACGCAGAGGGTGCTGGGACATGGTAAGTCGTCCATCGCCATCCATGGAATTCTGGCGTTCCCTCGCTCGATGAGAGTGCGCTTTCGATCTCGACTCGTATGGCAAGACCCGCGCCCCATCTGTGGAGTGATGATACAATTTTGGCTCACTAGGTTGTTGAAAAAACTTAACCTATATAAATCCCATGAAATCCTTTCTTGCCATATCTAACTAGTGCCAAATGCACGAATGGTAGGTTTAATCGAGGGCTGCCTTTCTGTTAAACTTCGAGTTTCTAGCTCATGCTCTTTGTCGGTAACAGGCTTTTCCACTGCTGGAAGAGATGGTCATGTGAAACAGGTCCACATTCGGTCATCGGTCAGTCGAGATTGATCGTCATATCATTCGAGCAAATGGATCTTAGCGTCTCTGTCTTGATCTAGCAAGGAGGCCGCTCCACACGACAGCTTGTATGGTTGAGTGAGAGGAGCCGAAGAGCATTGACAGGGTGAACAGAACAAAGACAAGAACAGGTGACATGTTGTTGAGGAGAGCATTGAGTCTGCAAGAAGTGGGCACGTGGGATTCGAAACTTTCTTCCTCAACTTGCGGTGGGGTCTCCCAAGAAGTGGGCCCAACTCCATCAATCCCTCTCGAGCTTTGAAGGATAATTCGAGGATTAGGCATTCGCGTGAAGATTATATAGCAAACAGTCGATGGATCGCTGCAGGCGAGGGCCAAGGATCGACGGTGACCCGATTTGCGACAACTTGAACACTATGTGGACCCCACTGCACAAATATATGAAGTTCGGTTAGCAATTTTCTATCACCTACCCTTCGACTGTTGCTAGGAAAATGGCTTTTATTTTCTAATTAAGGAATAATTGATTGCAGGCAGCAAGACCAGATTAACTAATCAACGACTAATTAATTAATAATTAATGAAACTATTTGGCAGCAATTGTCTTCCTGACAGCTGCCACCTGCAAGAAAAAGAGAGAGGAAAGTAAAGTTGTTCTCCGCTATTTTTTCCACCAACATCTATTAAGAAAATGGATTAACTACCTGCACAAACATCATTAACATAATCAAATATGATATCTCATTTAGGGAAAAAAATCAATAATTAAGAATTTGGGAGAGTTTTAATATATGATAGATCATGTTAGCCTGAATCTAAATTTGCTCACACAGATTGGGTCATTGGATGCCTGTAATTCACCTCTGAAAAATGAATTAATTTAAAGACAGTCGGACATGACATGGAACTGGATGGAAATGAGGTGTTCGGACTAGAAAAAAGGATACGTACTTCTTTGCCCCCAAATTTACCCAAATCTCCATTTACACCCTCAACTTCTCGAATTATCTCATTTGGTCCATTTTGAAAGGTCGATCGCTTCATCAGTCATATTTAAACCTAGTAATGGTAATCTCCTGCCGCTACCGGTCATCATTAAAAATATTAACGCGCCATCTCAAACTGTCAGTCGGTGACTCGGTGCTGCAAATCAATCTCTCTCTCTCTCTCTCTCTCTCTCTCTCTTCCTCAGACATTCGTGAGCTTCTACTTGCATTGTCCCACTATTCCTCAGTCTTCTACGGTTCTACGCTTCACATTCCCCTTCCATCAAACCACCGGAGGAAGAAACGGAACCTCTGTTCTGGGGGCTTCTCTCTCTCTCTCTTACCGCTGAATCTCTTGCCCCGTGTTTGGGAAGAATAGAGGTCGAGTAGGTGAGATGATTTCTTGGGTCGGTCTCTCTGTGAAGTAAGTTGCTGTTTCAGAGCAGAGTGCAGTCTATTGGACCGGCGGAGAGATCTCCATTGATGGGGAAGGACACCTTCACGCCACAGAAGAGGACCACTTCAGGTTCACTGCCGACGAGCGCCACCAACGGCGGCGGGAGGCACTCATCGGGCCGCGTGATCCCCCGCGGTCGGCAGATTAAGAAGGCTTTCAACAACATCAGGATCACGATACTATGTGGCTTCGTCACGATCCTTGTCCTCCGGGGCACCATCGGGGTGGGCAACCTTGGAAGCTCCGAGGCCGACGCCGTCAACCAGAACATCATCGAGGAAACCAACCGGATCCTCGCAGAGATCCGGTCCGACTCCGACCCGACTGACCCTGACGACCCGCCTGAGCCGGAGATTAACCCTAACGTGACATACACCCTCGGCCCCAAGATCGAGAATTGGGACGTCAGCCGCAAGAATTGGTTGGATTCAAATCCTGAATTCCCGAATCACGTGAACGGTAAGCCTCGGATTTTGCTCCTTACTGGGTCTCCCCCAAATCCTTGTGACAACCCAATTGGAGATCATTATTTGCTGAAAGCTGTCAAGAACAAAATTGATTACTGTCGGATTCATGGGATTGAGATTGTGTACAATATGGCCCACTTAGATAAGGAGCTTGCCGGGTATTGGGCGAAATTGCCCATGATTCGGAGGCTAATGTTGTCCCACCCTGAGCTCGAGTGGATTTGGTGGATGGATAGCGATGCATTGTTCACCGATATGGTGTTTGAGATACCTCTGTCCAAGTATGGTAACCATAATCTGGTCATTCACGGGTATCCTGATTTGCTGTTTGATCAGAAGTCATGGATCGCTTTGAATACTGGGAGCTTCCTTTTCAGAAACTGCCAGTGGTCATTGGATTTGCTGGACGCTTGGGCTCCTATGGGTCCCAAGGGCACGATTAGAGATGATGCCGGGAAGATCCTGACAGCTAATTTGAAGGGCCGCCCTTCTTTCGAGGCCGATGATCAGTCGGCCCTTATTTACTTGTTGATGTCACAAAAGGATCAGTGGATGGATAAGGTGTTCATCGAGAATTCATACTACTTGCACGGGTACTGGGCTGGCCTCGTGGATCGGTATGAGGAGATGATTGAGAAGTACCATCCTGGGTTGGGAGATGAGAGGTGGCCATTTGTGACACATTTCGTGGGCTGCAAGCCCTGCGGGAGCTATGGTGATTACCCTGTTGAGAGGTGCTTGAGAAGCATGGAGAGGGCATTCAATTTTGCTGATGATCAGGTTCTCAAACTTTATGGGTTTAATCACAGGGGTTTGTTAAGTCCGAAGATTAGGAGGACTCGGAATGAGACTGTGACGCCCTTGCAATACGTGGACCAGTTTGATATTCGGCATACAGCGCATGGAGCTAGCAGGCTGCAGAGCTAGCAAGTTTGTGATCATGAACGTGTAGTTGTTCTGTAGGTAATGCAATTGCAATTCCTCGCTCAAGTTTTAATTTTTTCTTTCTTCCCTTAATATGTTATCTTAATTAGTGATGCTTTTGAGAATACAACATCAAATATTATTTGTTGGAGGGAAATGAAAGAGTTTCTTACTGCTTGGTTGAATAATCTGTGGTGAGTAGTGGTCACACCTGTTGTGTAACATGAATTGATTGATTCTTCTTGCCCGTGCAAGATCCTGTTTAAACTCATTATTTCATTCTTTATATGAAAGATTAAGGCATAGATTGTGGACAAAGCTCGAAAGACTAACTTGGAGCTATAGCATAATTGTTTGCTATTCCTTCATGTTCTCCCTTAAGATTGGAAGTCTTTAGTTAGGAATGCCTGTGCTGATTTGCAAGGGTTGGATTCTTTGGAATTCCTTACTGGTTTAATCCTTCTGAGTTTCTGAAAAATTGGACTATGTTCCTGAGGCGAAGAGGGTTCCTGAAAAACAGAAAGTACATGATCATGTTCCCCTCTGGGTCGTGAGTTGCATAGACTAACATGTCTGACAATGGAAAACTTGTTCAGTTTTCTGTTTTCTTGCCGTGAGATGCGAGTTTCCCTCATTTTCTTGCTCATTTCTTTTGGAAAAGAGTTTTGCTATATCATCCTAACTATCACGGCGAACATGGCTGCGGTTATTTCCATAGTAAGTATTACGAGGAGGAAACAGAGGAATTCCCGAGACAACAAAAGCCTGTCGTATTCTCTCTGTTCTGCGCCATTTTCTTGTAAAATGAAAAACAGAGATGGTTTCTCTTGTCCTCCAAATTCCAATTTCTCTTGAGAATCTCCGAAGGACAGTTCGCGCACAAAAGGTTAAAGCTTTGGAAACAAAAGCGGGGTCTGGCCTGGCCTCTCTATTCTGATCGGGCTGAATTGTTGATATGTTGTCTTCTCTTCAAGACATGGAAAGACCATTTTTAACACGTTGTTCTTCTTATTACTAACACCACCATTACTGCAAATGTGGGTTGAGACTCCAAACCATACTTGCAGTGCCAAATACCGCAGTCCAATTTGGATTCCACGACTGGGTATCAGATTTTGTCATGATCTTTCCTGAATTTATAGTGATAAATAAACAAAGCTGCCCTTTTATGCTTCGACAACCCTCCAATTCCAAAAACGTCAGGCAAAATGGTTCAGGTCCAAGGTAGAGGACTGTTTGAATCTCTTCTATTAACATTAGCGACAGGCTCTCATCCAATCCCTGATTCTGCTTACGCCATGTAGTGCCGTCAAGCAATTAATAAAAGGCAGACAAATTCGAACAAGACCGCCAATAACCGTCAGGACTGACTACTTTTAATCGAGCAGTCTGATTATCCAATTACGAATGTGGTCGGTAACAAGGGTCCGACACTGGCAGATGCTGCGGTCAGGAGCCGGGGTACTACTACTTGATGCCGACGCTGTGTGGGGGTAACAAACAAACTGCCAGCGTGTCCGCTAGCGGGGGCCGTTAGGCGGGAAGAAGGCGGCGACCGGCAGAGGGCAGAGCCGATAGGCTGACAATGATTCTTCCGTTGCTTTTATCTAATCAATTAAGCAGTGATTATGGGCAATTAAAAAATGACCGACCAGAGAGAGATGGTGAGATTAGTACAGTAATAGCCTCTCTCAAGAGAGACAAAAGAGATAGTTCTTATGCTCTGAGCCAGGGGGGACAGTAATGTGGCAGGAAGGAATCTCTCTCTTATTCATGGAGGGAATCCACTAGACTTGGCTGCCTTCCCCATCACACATTTTTTGCCCCTTTTAAACTGCACGTGCACGGCACACAGTGTGCTTACTGTACGCAAATATACATACATACATACATACATACTTACGGGGATGCAGAACTCGGTCCACCACAGATTGTAACATAATTTGGTGGCCGATTTCGATCGAGAGGCGGATATTGCCGAGCAGACCCTTTACCAATTCGAATCTAACTCTATAGTCTTAAGATTTCCATACATTGCAGATTAAAAGTAGAAGATAATTTCTAATGGGTATTGCTTTTTTATAAAAAAACAAAAAAAGCAAAAGTTTTGAAATTCTTGTAAGAATTGAGATCCTCTACCTCAATACATACATACATACATACATATATATATTGTCGAGGAGTCTTTGCAACCACACGATTGTAGCGGTTCTGATTTGATCCCCACTTTGTAGAAAGATTTTCCCCTCTTTTTGCTCTTTAGAAAATCTTTATAATTTGCCTACCTTAATATTATGGTAAATTTATTAAAATAATTTGATATTATTCTTTTTTTTTTGGGTTAAAATTTGCCTTACTTTTACTTTTGATAAAATTTTAACATTCATCAATAAAAAAATTATGATTTAAAAAGTTTTATTTATTAATGAATTGGGGATAAGTTGGACGTAATTTTTGTACAGAGAAAAAGAAATTGATTTAGGGAAAATATAAAAAAGGGGAAAAAGAAAGTAAAATTTTGAAGGAACGGCGAGGAAACGAGTAGAGCAAAATCGGGGGGAGTTTGGAGTTTGGGGCAGAGG
>CXYZ01010808.1:1937245-1948469 GCA_900006705.1 Sonneratia caseolaris
CCTTAATATTATGGTAAATTTATTAAAATAATTTGATATTATTCTTTTTTTTTTGGGTTAAAATTTGCCTTACTTTTACTTTTGATAAAATTTTAACATTCATCAATAAAAAAATTATGATTTAAAAAGTTTTATTTATTAATGAATTGGGGATAAGTTGGACGTAATTTTTGTACAGAGAAAAAGAAATTGATTTAGGGAAAATATAAAAAAGGGGAAAAAGAAAGTAAAATTTTGAAGGAACGGCGAGGAAACGAGTAGAGCAAAATCGGGGGGAGTTTGGAGTTTGGGGCAGAGGGGGGGGGGGGAAGACAGAGACATCAAGCGAACACGTATTGAATGCTGGTCCGTCTGTGGAACGAGGGATGCAAGAACGAACACGACTCCCCTAATCGTGCCTCCTCTGCCCTGCCCACTCGTCCCCCTTGGCTCTCCTCCATTCCCCCACAAGGGCTTTGATTCCTTTGAGCTTCGGAGGCCCTTCTCGTGGTTCTTGCTCCTCCTCTGATAGGGAAAAAGCAACAGAGGTGGAGAGAAGAGCCGGAAGTGGATCGAGTCCTTCTCTGTCCACCCATGTCGGGCCGAGAGTCGTCTCCTGGGTTGAGCCTTGAAGGGGTTGCAGATGTTGAGGATTACATTCGGGTGAGTTTTGCTTTGCTTGGCTTTTACGACATTTCTTGGTTTCCGGGAGGATGCAGAAGGCGGTCAGTTTGATGGGCAGTCTGATTCTTGAAAAAGCTTTATCATTTTGTTTTTCCCTCTTTCTTGATTCTCTCCAATCTTGTCGTCGAGTCCGGAGGTGGTTCCTTCTTCCTCTCTTGTAGATGCAAGAAGGAAGTCAGATTTCTGCTTCTCATCACCGAAGCTGACTTCGTTAGTCTCTTCTAGCTGATGACAAATGTTTCTCAAGCTGTGATGATGCAGTTCCTATGTGAATTCTGTACCTTTGCGAGCTTTTCAGTTGCTACTTGTTGTTAGATTTGCTATAAAATGTTGAAAGGGGAAGATAGAGTTCCAGGGGCTCCTTTCCCCAACTTCCCTTTGCTTGCTTGGCCTCGCTATTTTACCTCTTATGTGAACGTCTTGATTCCTCCAAGCTTCGGCAACTGAGAAGTAAATGGAATTGTTTATATCCGGCTTTCTAACTTTAACTGAGAAAACAATGTCCAATGTCCTTCCTCAGCGACCAATTTGATTGCAGTTCCTCACCAAAATATTTCTTGCGTCATGCTTGGTATTCTCCTTTCTGAACTTCTTGGTTGCTGAGAACAACTAAGGAACACACAAGAGGGACGTTTAATTATTTCATTCCCTTCTAAACGTAATCCTTGTTGGGGATCATTATCAGTCCCAAGGAAGCAGAAAAAGAATTCGCATTTTCTTCATTCTAACCTCACTTTTTTCTGTAGCATTACATCTGAACTGTTTGGCCTACATCCTGTTTGGTTTCTGAGAGCTTGTTTATCTGTGGGCTTTATATGATTACTAGCATGAAAATTTACTGCTTTGGTTTTGGTATATGGTACATTTCCTTGGAACTAAAGTTAGGACTCCGAAATTGAGTTGCAGCCACATGACGTGGAAGAGTCATTGCTGTGGGATAGGTTCAGACATGTCTTTGATCTCGTTCAGAATGGAAACAAAGCATTCCAAGAGAATCATCTTGAGCGCTTTGAAGAGGTAGCAGAGCTGCTTTCTATAGCTTTTACTGCCTTGCAATTGATCTTATTTCAATAATTGGGTGCAAATTTTTTCCCTTTTACGTCTTTGATATTGTTGCTACACCATTATGAAACCTGATAGTCCTTTAGGAGAGAGAAGCAGTCAACATTTTCCTGTAATGGTGGAGAGAGGTGAACTTTTAATAAGTTCTTTTGTGTTCATCACAGTCAAAGTCTGTTTGCATCTTTTCCCTCCTTAAGGAGTGAATATTGTGTATCATGAAGGAATGAGTGGATGCTGTATGCCTGTAACTTCTCTTTTTTTATTTTTTTGGCTGATTACCTGTTACTTGCATTCTGTTATTAGAGAAACATTGGCTTTCTATGGTTTGCTACAATAGCTTGTCAGAAACTTACAATCATCATTTTTCATATATGAACTTCAACACAGCTTCAAGCCTTCAAAGTTGCAGCTGTGTGTGAAGTTAAATAAACTATCAGCACATTTTTGGAAGAACGTTATATGTTATGCATTTATGTTATTATATATTTGATCATGGTGATTTCGTCCTCAACCTCACTGGTCATTTCATCCTTAATTAGGTGCACTTGTCCTGTATAATATGTAACACTTGTTATCTCTATTATTCAATCATTAAATTTGGATTTCTTTTTCAGGCTATCAGTTGTTATTCTCGAGCGAACAATATCAAACCAAGTGATCCTGTTATACTTGGAAACCGTTGTGCTACTTACATCAGGTTCATTTCTTAACAAATTCTCCATCTTTCTGTTACCATTTTTGAATGATCTATATCTCATTCTTCCCATTGCCTTTTGTGCTGTTCCCATGAAGTGGCATTCTTGTCTAGTTATTTTTTGAATTTCTATTTTTTGGAAGTATTTTTATTTCTGTAATTGCTTTGTAAATATCGTCTTTACCAGGATAAGTCTGTACTTAAGACATCGAGCTGCTTCGGCTTCTGAGTACAGAGCCTTAAATGGGCTTGATCCCACAATACATGCAGAGGTATATTGTCATACATAGCCTCATGGTCAATCACATGAAGGATGAGGAAACTTTTTTTTTTTGCCAAAAAGGATGAGGATACTTTATTAGAGATTATTCCTAAAAGAAACATTTTCAAATTTACTGCAGCTGGCACTAAAGGATGCTGAAAAGGTACTGAGCCTTTGCACCAATTCAATTAGATCTCACATTTTAAAGGCCAATGCATTATTCTTGGTAAGACCTCTTCCTCATTCTCGATAGAACTCGTATGGAATCTTAAAGCTTTTCATTAGAACTCCTCATATGGAATCTTAAATTCTGAGATATCCTCTTTTGAAATGGAAGCTAGAGAAGTATGACACTGCTCGTGATGCAATTCTTTCCGGTCTACAAATCGATCCTTTTAGGTACTTGGTATCTTTATATCCTATCATTCACTGTTCCTAAGCTATTGATTGTGGATATGCATTATCTTTTCTAGGAATTGAAGAGTTTGCATGGCATTATTGCATAGAAGTTCTAATCATGGATGTTCTGTTGCGATTGTTTCTGGGAATTACAGCAATACACTTCAGGCCCTTCTTCGAAATTTAGAAAGAACACAAGCCACCTTGATGGTGAGGAGAGGCCATGGGAAACCTGAGCGAACTGATGATTTTGACTGCACTCTATGTCTGAAGTTGTTCTATGAACCTGTCACCACCCCTTGTGGCCATTCTTTTTGCCATTCTTGTTTGTTTCAGTCTATGGATCGAGGTATGTCATTTGAGTCACATCCTCTCATTTATAGGTTCTTGTTGTCCTTTTTCTTCTCGGGGGTGACCCTTGTTGTCTTTTGAAGGTAACAAGTGCCCACTGTGCCGAACTGTTCTATTTATCAGCGCTAGAACATCAGCAGTCAAGTGAGCTCCCTCTTTTATTTCTTGATATAAATAAGTAGGGCTTACCTTGCCTGTCCTTTTGAAACTTATAGTGTCTTGGTAATTAAAAGGAGAAAAATGGAACTGACAGTAGATATCTCTCTCTTCAATTTTTATTATAAAGGGCAGATGTCTTTTAAATCTCTCGATTGGGTGTCAAGATCTATAGGAATTCATTGACCATTGTATTATTTATTGTTTATAGGTGTTTTTGTTAAATAATTTGGGATAACATTTTAAACAACTCCCTGGCCAGTGTGACACTGAAGAACATCATTCAAAGGAACTTTCCGGAGGAATATGCTGAAAGGCAAAGCGAGCATCAAAGTTTGACCAACTTTGGGAATGACCTGGTCCCACTATTTGTCATGGACGTTGTGATTCCTTGTCAAAAATACAATCTTCACATTTTTGAGCCACGGTATCGGCTTATGGTGAGTTGTGATAGTTAATGCTTGAGTGGGAAGGGTGAGATATCGACCATCTCATTAATATCTACTGCAAGAAAACAAAGTCGTCTGATTAAAGTTCTCTCCATGATGAACCTACAAGTTATAACCAAGAGGGACTACTAATTTCCTTTTTGTTTCATTCAAAATAGGTGAGGAGGATAATGGAAGGAAACCGTCGAATGGGAATGGTGGGGTTTAATTCTCATTTCCATCTCTTTCTTTATGGTTCTAGTCACAGAGAGATTTTCTCCATGGTGCTTCTTGTCTTATCTAGGTTATGCTCAATCCAAGCACAGGATCTGTTGCTGATTTTGCTTGTGAAGTGGAGATCACTGAGTAGGCCCTTGTCTCCAATTCTTTTTCCTCCTTGCAAGTTCCTATATGTTGGCATATCATACTGTTGGAATTAATATTGCTGTTATAGAATTGATATTGTTTTCTCTATGCAGGTGTGAGCCTCTTCCTGATGGACGATTCTTTATAGAGGTGATAACTGTTCAAAATAGTCCTTTTTTATCTATCTGGATGGTTTAGATTCAACTGTAAACTGTTTCTATTGGTTTTTTGAAAATTGTTCACCATCTCTTTTTCTCATGTTTATTGTTACATCGTCCTTTTGCTCTGTAAGATCATGATTGCATTTATCCTGTCAGTGAATATCATTTCATTGGTTTAGGATGTACCAACTATAAAATCAAGGAAGAAACTTTCATTAGATTTATTGTTTAAATGTTTATTATTCTAAAAAAAAATTGTTTAAATGTTCATTAGTTTAGATATCTTTGTTAAATTATCACAACATAGAAGATCAATCATTTGTAATTACTCTTCTGATTCCTCTGTTAGTAAAGCTATAAGATAGCCATTTCCTTCAAATGCAATAATTAACAATAGACATTGCTCTCTTGTAGGTAGAAGGCCGGCGAAGATTTCATATTCTACGATCTTGGGATCAAGATGGGTTAGTCCTCAACCTATTATTAATCTCTTTCCTTGAGCCAATATTATATGAAAATAAAATTGAATATTTTCTGGTACAGTTACCGAGTTGCTGAAGTTGAATGGATACAAGACCTACATCCCCCTGATGGAACCACAACACGAGCTGAGGTTTGTCATTATGCTATTACCTTAATGTTTCTTAAGTTTATCACAGAAGAAGAGGGAAAAAAATTGCTTAGACATTTATGTGGCAGTATGCTGTAAGCTTTACTACATACTCTGCAGTTGCAAGAACTAATGAATAATGTAGCCGAACATGCAACAGTGTGGTTGTCAAGGGCTAAGGAAGCAAGCCGACGGGGTAATTTTCATATAATCTCTATAATTCTCAGTCATGATACTTTTCAGTTGTGTACATAATTAGAGAATAATTTTCTCCTTTTGTCCTTCATTCTTTTCTACGTACTTGTGGAATCATTTGATTTGCAGATCAGGCGAGATACGAGAAGCTCCTAAGCTTGGAATCAATGATGCCTTCTTCACAAGATCCCGAGCGGTTCAGTTTCTGGGTAATCTTAATTTCATCTATCAGATAGGAATCTCCAGCCAATGCATTTCTTTTGTAATGACTATACACAATAAATTATGGGTTCTCATTCTTGGGTCGCAGCTTATTACTTTGACGAGTAGGAGGCCTGCAGAGAAGATGGAACTCTTACGGCTTAGAGACACTAGAGAGGTATTCAACCTTGAGCTTATTGATGAAACAAAAATGAGAGACCGCATTAAAGGCAATGTTGGCTTATTCTAAAGTATTCCATGAAAGGGACGCAAACTTTCACTTTCTTTGTGCCTTTTGGACTTGCATGAGACGCTTGACTGACTTGTTCTTCTCCGATTCTTGTGAGGATGGTCTAGAGGATAAGTCGTGGGTTGATCTATCTCAGAGCTGAAGAACAAGGTTGTAGAGTTCAGTGAGGCTCAATAACCACTGAAATTGGGGTTTGTGCTCCATTCATTCTCTCATGTGTAATATAATATACTTATATACATATGCTTGATATTACAAGAGACATTAGATCTTTGAGTAAAATTCATTTGTTGTCTGGAGTTTTATATTCTTTGATCCACTCCATTTGAATCTTGTGGGTCCCTGACTTGTGTAAATGGTGTAACTGATCTTTGTCTTTTTATATAACAGGATATCAGCTTCCCTAATCCTCTGTTATGGTAATTGAATCTATATGTTCTTGTTGCTTGCATGCAGTGTCATAATCATGACAAAAAAATAATTATGGTGGAAAAGGGTTTAGTGCAGTATCATCATCCTTGAGATCTTCAGTAGTTGAGTATCGTAGAAGAACTCTTGGTACTCCCATGGTGCCTTTTGATTCTACTCTCCACATTTGAGTTCATAGGCCTCGGGTAGTATTTTCCATCTTGTACAAGTTTCACGAAGACGTTAGCAGACTAGAATTGCATCAGACATGTAATGACCGTTTATATGTTAATACGAATCTTGTGAGAAAGCCATAAAATTATTCATCTCAAATAGTGTCTGATTTTGACGGGTTCATCTGTCAACATGCTTGTACCATATTGCGGGATAAGTTGTTCGAATTGACATTCAAAAGCTGACTTATTTTATTTGACCAACTTTAGGTAATTCTTGGAATTGTTTTGAAATGAGTATAAGAGGTTACATCCCTGCACGTTTATGCTTACTTGCCCCCCTCTTTTGTTTGCTTATTCTCTTTGCACCTCATGCGCTTCACTAACTACACCTTCTCTCCGATTAGACTCTAGAAGCCAAAATTCTCTCATTTCCATTTGGAGTGATTGCCTGAGCTTCCTCTGTTCTCTGGCATCAATGGAGGCTCCACTCTCCTTTCTATCCCTCCTCATCTTCTCATACCTTGTGGTTTCTGAGGTGGCTGCTGATTTCCCAAATTCTTCTCCACAGGGCCGTTACGTTCCTCCTGATCTTTACCTCATTGACTGCGGCTCACCTCGGCCAACCATTCTTGATGACGGGAGAAAGTTCCAGTCCGATCATTATTTTTCCTCCCTTCTGTCGACTGGGGAGGATGAGTTTGCCTCGGTTGACTCTGTACATGCTGAGAACACTTTGCCTCACTTAGCTGCTTTACCATTACTCCAAACGGCCAGAATATTCCCCGACGAGTCAGCGTACTCGTTCAGCATTTCCTCTCCGGGGTTTCACTGGGTTCGTCTCTACTTTTATCCGGTTCCTCATCCATCTTATGATCTAAGGAAAGCTATTTTCACTGTTTCCGCCAATGGAATTGTGCTCTTCCGTGGTTTCATGCCCAAGGAAGATCAATCCCAAGTTGTGCTGAAAGAGTACCTCATTAATACCACATCTGCTCCATCCAATAAACTTTCCCTTAAGTTCACACCTGCGAAGAATTCTTTCTCATTTGTGAATGCAATCGAGGTTGTCTCTGTGCCCAGCTCTCTCATCTTTGACATAGGATCTTCCATTCCCTCAGCCCGTGATTTCTCGGGATTGTCACACTGCAACTTCGAAGTGGTCTACAGGCTAAACGTTGGGGGCACCTTCATTAGTCCCTTCAATGATACACTTTTTCGGATATGGCAACCCGATACTGCATTCATGGCCTTCCCACAAGGAGCTCGGAAACTCCAGTTCCCTCTTGGAGATATCAAGTACCCTGACCAAGGTGCAACTCAATATATTGCCCCTAATGCTGTCTATGCCTCTGCTCTCTCTATGGTGGATTCCCAAGTGAATCAGCAGAACTTCAATCTCACTTGGCAGATGAGCGTTGATTCAAGTTTCTCGTACTTGGTAAGGTTACATTTCTGTGACATAGTGAGCCAGAGCCTCAATGAGCTCTACTTCGATGTGTATATTAATGATATGATGGGCATCTCCAGCCTTGACCTCTCATCTCTCACTGGAAGCCTAGCAACAGCTTATTACCAAGACTTTGTGGTGGATTCTTCGGCTATAATCAATGGCTCAATCGTGGTTCAGGTTGGCCCTTCCACAAAAGTTGACTCGAGCCTGCGGAGTGCAATTCTTAATGGCCTGGAAGTCCTCAAGATGAGCAATTCCGTTGGAAGCTTGGATAGCTCCTCGAGATTGAACCCAGTTATGGGTCCTGGAACCTTGAAGATGAAGCTCTTCGGAGTGTTGTTACTTGTGATGGGGATAATTGCCATGGCCTTTCTAGTCATGACTCTTGTTCGGCTCCGGAATAAGCAGGAGGCTGAATGGAAGAATGGGAAGAGCTTCTCATCGTGGGTACCTCTTAATGCCAGCAAGGCGAGGCTGCTGTCTAGTCAAAGCAGTTATAGATCAAGCTTTCTCGGTTCAACCAAGAGCAGAACTGGTTACTCAAGCTTCTTTGCAAACGCAGGCTTCGGACGGTTCTTCACATTCAAGGAAATACAGGATGCAACACAGAACTTTAATGAGAATGCTGTGATCGGGGTTGGCGGTTTTGGGAAGGTCTATCTTGGGACCTTGCAAGATGGACTAAAGATTGCGATTAAACGTGGGAACACGAAGTCTCAGCAGGGGATCAACGAGTTCCAGACAGAGATACAGATGCTTTCGAGGGTGAGGCACAAGCACCTTGTCTCACTCATTGGGTACTGCGATGAGAACTTGGAGATGATCCTTGTCTATGAATACATGTCCAATGGGGCCCTCCGCAACCACCTCTATGGCTCGAGCCTTCCTCCACTCTCTTGGAAGCAGAGGTTGGAGATCTGTATCGGCGCTGCCCGGGGATTGCATTATCTCCACACTGGTGCAGCCCAGGGCATCATCCATCGTGATGTTAAGACTACTAATGTCCTCCTTGATGAAAACCTGGTGGCTAAAGTGTCCGACTTTGGACTGTCGAAGGCAGCCCCGGAGATGGAGCATACCCATGTCAGCACTGCAGTGAAAGGGAGCTTCGGTTACCTAGATCCTGAGTACTTCCGAAGGCAACAGCTCTCGGACAAGTCTGATGTTTACTCTTTTGGGGTCGTCCTGTTTGAGGTCATATGCGCAAGGCCAGCAATAGACCCAGCGCTGCCAAGGGAGAAGGTCAGCTTGGCGGAGTGGGCCATGAAGTGGCACAGGAAAGGAATGCTAGAGAAGGTCATTGATCCTCAACTGGTGGGAAAATACTGCCCTGAATCGCTTTGGAAGTACGCTGAAACAGCTGAGAAATGCTTGGCAGAGTATGGGGTTGATCGACCTGCCATCAGTGATGTCCTGTGGAACCTTGAGTCAGCTCTTCAGCTGCAGGAGGCCTCATCCCGAGTTAATCCTTCTGAGGAGGAACTTCAAGTGTGACTTCTGTGTTTCCATCTTCTTGATTCTGAACATGAATGTTCATTCTTTTCTGTATCAATCAGCTAATAAGCTCTCTTTAAGAAGCCCTCTTGATTTTCTTGTCACCTAAGATTCAGAATTCAGGCATTTCGTTTCCGTTTCCTTTTCATCAAGTCCAGTTGAACAGTTCAATGTATTTGGGATTCCTGTAAGGCAGTTCCCAGCAGCTGACTTCGCATATTTGCACGATAAATGGTGTCTAACAGCAAGTAATATGAAACCGTGCCCTGAAATAGATCCAAGAAAAGATTGCTATAAGATGAATTCGACAGTTTCTTATTGACATGACATGATTTGTACATTTACAGACATCATTATGAATCCCCTCATGAAGGGATTGGATCGAGAAGTTCTTCTCGAAACTGTAAGATCATTACATTTTATCAATAAACCTAACCTATAGTAGTTCATCAAAGCCTAGCTGATTAAAAAAAATTAAATTAAATTAAATTAAATTATTTTTCCACCGCCTTGAAACCCCACGAGTAAATCTATTTACATCTTTTGGTCAAAAGGAAACTTTTTACTGTGTTGCCAACTGAGAGAGAGACAGAGACGTAGAAGAGAAGGAAAGAGGTTGACAGTGAGGAAGATAAATGGAAGATAGGTGTTCTCCTAGGAAGAAATCGAGTGACGGTGAGGACCGAAGGGAGGGAGATAAAGAGAGGAGAGGTGTGTAGCAAATAGAAGAGGAAACCTGGAGAAGAGATGGCAGGCAAAGAAGGAAAAAAGAGACGGGACAAGATGAGGAAAGAAAGAAAGAAAGAAAGAAAGAAAGAAAATAAAAAAAAAAACAGAGAGAAAGGGAGGACGGCCACCGATCGAGAGAGATCTTGGGAGAAAGGACAAAAAGAAAAAGAAAATTTCTTGGAAGGCATGAGTGGATGGGAGGGAAGGAGTTGAGTTCAGTGGCTTACAGGGGGAGAGTTGCGGTCAAACAGGGAGAGCGAAAGGAGGAAGAAACTAGGTGAATAGTAAGTGCTGAGCAAGGAAACGGAGAAAACATTAGGGAGGAGGAGGAGGATTTTGGTTCAGGTATATCGATCACATTGGCTAGAGTTATTCTTTTGCAGGTCTTGTATTAATTGATCAGGTATATTACATATGTCATGCATCTTGATTGAATTAACTCTTAATTGTGCTTATTAGTTGGTAATTACAATGGATTAGAAACTATTAGGATGATATATGGTTTTGAGTTAAGGAATATGAACTATTGAAAGCTTTATTTTGGAGGTGCTAAATTTTAGAGGGAAAATTCTATTAAAATTTTAGGTCATAACAGAAACCAATCATACCCATTTGCTGAAGTATCTAAATCGATCTGCGTGGTATTAGTCCAAATCGGTATATTTCTACACGACAACTGTCTAAAATTTTTTAAGGTCATGAATTTTGCTTCCTTGGACAAGAAATGAAACAAGCAGACAGACAGGCCTTCGTGAGACTGTATCCCCTTCTTCATCATCTTCTCACCTTTCTGTTGGGAATCTATACGTGGCGGAAGCGTGCATTTCAATTTCAATTAAATTATATTCCCGAGCCCAGTATCTCTTTGATGCAATTTGAAATTCAAATATGAGGAAATAAGTAAAGAATATACATACCTACAAAGACTCCAAGTCGATCCTTGTATTTGAATCCTTAATTCGGCGATGTCCCACAGCGCCTTCACAAATGACTTCAACAGTCGATCCTTTGACTAGACGCACACGTGTACGCCCTCCACGGTATCCACACCAAGTTATTCTCGTAAGCGTTGGGAACTGTTCCCAACAATCGGTCGCCTTTTTGTTTCGGAATAAAAGGCTTGTAATCAGCACTTAGTAGAACAAATCTTCTTCAATCACTCTCGAATA
>CXYZ01010808.1:1949249-1969320 GCA_900006705.1 Sonneratia caseolaris
TAAGAGTCTTGTTGGGTCCAAAATATCCTACTCATGGTTCATAGAACTATGTAAAGGAATAAACCAAAACACAACTTAACTCTTACAAGATGCTACGGTAATCTAAGTCTAAGGATCATTTACACCTACTATCACCTAAGGAATAACCTATTGACATTTATTTAAAGATCCATTAGGTTAATCCTTTAAGTGGATCAGTTCAGTAAACTCATTTCATAATGAGTACCTACACTTTTACATTAATGACTCTTCATAAGTAACTGTGAGATCAGTTACCCTCTACCTTAGAGTATGTAACAAGTGTACTAGTGTTTCCGGATCACCAATCCCCTGTTCAGTGATCCTATAACTAGGAACATTTTAAACTAAAACTTGTGGATTTTAAGTCTCCCTGGCATGATCTCATCATGACCTTAAAATCATTATCATAGTTTATGGGTTTCATCATCATAGAATATAGCACCAAATGATGAATCATAATGTCTTAATTGTATTTCATGAATAAAATTACATCAGTTGCGATTAGGTTTAGAGCATTAATCCCAACACTTTCTTCACTCTACACCCATTTCAGGTCTCTCCCCAGAAATGGAAACTTTCCACTTTCGAATCCTACAGGCACTTCTCCATTACCAACTTCGAGCTCTCTCGAACGCCTCTCCTAGCTCCTCACTCTACCCTCACCTCCCTCTCTTTCTGAAGGCATCGATCAGGCAATCCGTTGGAAGGACGAGATTATCACTTGCCTCGACTTACCTTCCAATTGTACGGACATCAATGTGTATTTGACTTATCTTTCTCCCAACAAATGCACCCTTTCTGATTCGACCACTTCAGCAGTTCTTTGTTTTGTTAATCTCGGAAATGCCATCATAGTCACCCGATCTGGGGCTGGTCTTACCGGTCGGTATTGGAGAGAATTAGCGGCTCCTCTTGCCGCTGCCAACGCCTTAGTTATGCTCAGAAGAAGAGCTTAAACAGCCCTTTCACTGGCAGTACCTTTAAATATTGCTCTTTCTGTTGCTGCAACTGAAGTCCTGTCAGAGACAATGGATCAAAATGCAGCAGAGTAAGAAGTAGGGGTGGATCTAACTGTAATAAGAGTGAAGGGTCAGAGGGTCGTTTCGGTAATAGTTTATAGTAGTGGGCTAGTAGCTAAAGGTCGTATGGACAGCTTGTCGTCTTGTGCTTTTCGTTAAGGGTCTGGTGTAAGTACGAGAGGAGCAGTGCGTGTAATGGCACCGATGACTGAATGAATATTCCTCTGACCTTTCCACGTGGCGATTCCTTACTGGTTATTATGTAGCCACTCTGGCTGAGTGACACTCATGTAATATTTGCTCCACTGCGTCCCCCCCCCGTCTTCTCCTTCGTCCTCTGAGATTGCCTTTCCTTCCTTCCCTACGCCACTCCTTCAGTCGTCCATTCCTGCTTTGAGGCCCTGACAAGTCCTGCTTCAGCTCTGGATTTCGAGGACGTACCACGGGACCGAGATCCCAATCTTTCTGGGGATTTTGAAGGGATTGTTCGTTTTTTCACCTGTGCTCTGTCCTCACGTGCTGGAAGCTCCTGTGAACCCTATGTTCTTCAAGGTGAGCACAATTGAGAATTTTCTCGCAGAGTAAATATTGTATTAGAATTTCCCGACTCTCTCTCTCTCTCACTCTCTCTCTCTCTCTCTTGATCGAGAGTTAACCAAATCTCTCAAACAATCGACTAAGTTGCCCCTGCGATTAGGCAAATTCGAGGCATCAATTTTTCATGCAAAACCTCTTCTTCGTGAAGGTTGTACACATGGAAGTGGAAGGATCACGATGTTCCTGCCATGCGAATTTTTTGCTCTTCCTAAATTTCCAAACTTTCTGGTTGGTATAGACTGGGGAGATTCATCCAAAGAGACAGATAACATCAACGAGTTGTACCGTTGAGGAAGATCAATCAACCTCCTCAAGTATAATGTTCCTTCAAAATTCCCATCAAGAATATAGATACAATGAATTGAATGGAATAATTGGCAGATTTTATACTGCCACTACGTACATGGTTCATGTTACAGTTACCCTAAATATGGGAATATGGGACATGATGTCTTCTATCCACCTAGCCTATTGTGACCACCCATACACCTAACTCGACAGTCCCGATCAAAAATAGCAGACAACAGACAAAAGCAGGGCCTAGAGCCGGACTTATGTTACGCGGAAAAATGTATTGAACCCTAAATGAGTAGGTATGTTAGTCGGCCATTTGTACAGAGCCGAGGTATAGCAGGGGCTCCGTGCTCTGCAGACAGACCCCAATGTGTCTCAAAGAATGACAATCCCGAGCTGATCGTGGAAGCATGAGCCACTTCTTGTTGGGTCATGGAGATCCATCAGCAAGATTCAATCCTTCAAGGGAAAATCTGCCTTCTAGACGGCAGTAATTCCCGAAGCACCCGTAAATGTCCTTCTGAAGCGCATTTGTTCAACTTTTGCTGTCTTCCAACAAGCCTCCAGGCAATCCCGGTTGGCAAGCTTTAACAATGACATTCTTTTTCTGGGTCCATCAAAACTGTGGAAAGGTCAGCATTCATCATCCCAAGCTGTTGGGGCAATGTTCCCCCACTCCAGATAGCCTTTCCCCTCTGCCGACTTGAGAAGCCAAATACTGCTTCCAAGCAAGAGCTCGGCTTTTAAAAGCAGACATAAGCAATCAATTCATCAACGTTTTAGCTATCCACACTCTTCTTGGTGAGGTTCATGCCCTTCGCCTTCTCCATCTCTGCATCCTTCTCAGCTTTCTTCTTCTCCTGCTCAGCCTGCTTGCAATTCTCTTCGTGTGATTTCCGGAAAAGCCGAATAAAGTTCAGGAGGGTCGCTGTCACTGACAGATCAGGCGGTAGAAAGAAACATGATTAATCATGTGATGGAAATGATGATAACATAGAACAAACAAATGTGTTTTCATACTTGGGGACTCCTTTGTAATGAGGCTTCACAGATCAGTTACCTTGCTCAAAAGGGCATTTTGCAGGATCTTCATTGAAGTACAGAGCAAGGGCATCTGCATTTCTACCCTGGCCATGAAACATGCAGTATTTTAGGGCATCACTAAGAAAAACTTGCATAGACTCTTTAATGAGGTATTTTAAGGCACTCCTGAAATTACCACAGCCTGATATAGATTTGTTAGTGATGCCACCTCCGCCTCAGCAGCTCCTATGAATCCTTTCAAAGTCTGAAAATGACTTCAAAGATTAAGAAAATTCAATAGACCAGGAAAGGAAATAGAAGCAAAGGCAGCCGTAATTACAAGCTCACAATATTATTGCCAAAATTCAAGACGAGAGTTTTGGACCTTTCGGAAAACTTCTGATACAGGCCCATCATTTTCAGATGCAGTCAGTTCCTGTTTAACCTTTTCTAAACCCTTAATAATAGCTTGCATTTCTTCAGCCAGTGATTTCAGTTGTATCTGCAAAAACTCAGTTTCATAGAATTTATTACAAGTGAAATATACAGCTAGAGAGATCTCCAAGAGAATATGAGTAGGAACCTTCGATGCAACTTCCAAGCTAACAAGATCTTGGTAAAAATTAAGGAGTTCAGGCGAGCGATCAGCAAGTGTCTGAGACATGGAAAAGCTGAAATAAGGACCTTGTATGATTTACTCGACAATTTCAGAACCATTGGCTAGAACAGCAAAAAATTAATGATGTGAGCTTATTTCTTGCACTGAAAATAAAGTTTTCTAAGATTGGGCAAGAATAAATAAGATCCTTGATTACAATAATCTTCAAGCAGAAAAGACAAAGGGCGCACATCAGAAACCATACCTTGCAAAGGTAATGCATGAGGGTCATTTTGTTATTAGTGGCACGTGTATCGGCGAGTTTCAAGAGACTTTCCAACTTGAATCCAATTGCAGATCCTGAACATTTATTTTGATGATGATTAGAGGGGAAATGAAAGCCAAGAGAAGAATATCTCTGGCAGGAAATAAAACAACTAAAATCTGATCGATAGCTTCTTATCCAGCAGATAAATTCCCAGTTTGATGATCGTAGGAAGGAATAGGAGCAGTGGGAAATTGAACCCAGAAATCGTTGTTTTAGAGTAGATTTCACAAAGAACTGTCACACTGTCCGCTTACCTCTTGCAGTTCCTTTTTTTTTTTTTAGTAGTCAAGAAATTAACTTCATTAATACCACATCAAGAAGATGCGTAAAATCATATACAAAATGCTTAGCTAAACAAAATTAAGCCTACTCATAGCATTACTCATGTGTAGCTAATGTAAAACATCGCAACTTCAAAAAAAAGGCACAGAAAAATTACCTCTTGCAGTTCCTTGATTCAATACATTTCCAAGGAAAAGAATTCTCTTCATGATCTCCTTCAACTTGTAGGAATTCCTAACCTGATATCAAAGGAAAAATACCAAGATTATCATAAATGACATTTGGAATAGAGGTATAGAGGGATCCTGAATAATCATTAATTGCATACTTCTTCACATGCAGAGTTTACAGTGTTAAGGCTCTTCCTGAATTCAGAAATCTGAAGAAGAGACATGAGATAACTTAGGCCAAAAGAATTAACATGAATGAAAATTCAGAAAAGAAAGTAATTGAGTTATAATTCATCTAGGTACCACCAAACCTGAGTTGCAAACTGAATCTTGAAAGAGAAAACTCTCAACTTTGATTCCACTCGTGGCACTTTCATTTGTTCCAAAAAGTACTGAAATAATGTAAGTGTCCCATAAGTCCATAAACACAGAGAAAATGTAATTTTCAAACATGAAATTTTAAGAAGAAGAGAGATTTTTCTTAGCTAGATATACAAAATCACTAACCTGTTCACACTTTCCAAGATTCTCCTTGTCACCGGTATAGTTCTATTTAGATGAAGGAAAAGTTTCAATAGTTAAAAATGAGAACATTATAATTATTCAAAAAAACCATAGCCAGCATTGGAGATAAACTAAGTAAAATTGCCAAACAGAGATTTATTGGAAGTTCACCTTGAGAAGTTCCATCTCCTCTTTTGTGGGACAGAATTTTATGAGGTTCTCCACCTGATCCACATCTAGTGCTGATTCATCCATAGCTAACACCGCAGCCTGAATGTGAATTAGCTCCTGATTAGCTAATTATGATTAAGAACATCCAAAAGGTTAGTACATCAGCATTTTCAGTCCAAAGAAGAATAAAAATCCTTGCTTCGTTTACACAGACCACCGTTTGGATCAACAAAACCCTTAAATTTCTAAACACAACTTCTTAATCTCCAAATCTAGAAGAGAAGGAGTCATTAAACAACTGGAAGAAAACTAATGCCAAATCTTATAGAGGATCTATGGACAATTTAGGCTCACCATCATATCAGGGAGAGGCATCTTGACTTTAGTGAGCATAATTTCTGTGTTGTTGGCCCGTCTCAGGTCAATCTACATTCCAAATGTTAATATTCGTCACGTTGATGAGATGAGAATTTTACAGTTCTGCACATTTACCAATTCAATGAAGTGAATGCTAGATTCGGAAAATTAATCAGGTTACCAAGTGGACTTTGTCGGTTTTAGATCCAGCAGACTTCCTCGGTCCACCTTTCCCCGCATTGGCTGGTTTTGGAACATTTGCAGAGAAAAGAGTTTCCAACTCTGAGACATCAAACTCAGAGACCCTGCAACAAGAAGCCAAAAAATAAATTAGTAGCAAAGGACAAATTTAGAGCTTTCTGCTAATGAAAAACATGGTCAAGCACTGACAGGAAACAAAATCATGAATAAGAGAAGGCTGAATACATACTGAGTTCCTTCAAACCTCTGCAATTCATCCCATAGGCTTCCTTGTAGAGCCCTTGTTACTTTGCTCCAATGCAAAGGCTTCAGTGAAGATCTCCTAGGGGCTGTAGCAGATGCCCCCATTCCTGGCCGTAAAAGGCCCCGACCTCTTCCAGCTCCAAGAGGTGGAGGAGGACCAGGAGGAGCAGCAGCTTTTGCTCCTAAAAGTGGAGGAGGTGGTGGTCCACCACCTGGAGGTCTAGGCGCTCCTGGAGGGCCCAAAGTAGAAGCTCCAGGAATGGGTGGCGGAGGTGGGGCTCCACGAACACCCGGAGGAGGAGGTGGTACTGGTGCTCTATTTGGAGGAGCTGGGGGCGCCGAGGCTCCCTGTAATGGTGGTGGAGGTGGCAGGGGGACTCCAAGGGCTGAAGATGGAGGTGGAGGTGGAGGTGGCAGGGGGACTCCAAGGGCTGAAGATGGAGGTGGAGGTGGAGGTGGCAGGGGGACTCCAAGGGCTGAAGATGGAGGTGGAGGTGGAGGTGGCAGGGGGACTCCAAGGGCTGAAGATGGAGGTGGAGGTGGAGGTGGCAGGGGGACTCCAAGGGCTGAAGATGGAGGTGGAGGTGGAGGTGGCAGGGGGACTCCAAGGGCTGAAGATGGAGGTGGAGGTGGAGGTGGAGGTGGCAGGGGGACTCCAAGGGCTGAAGATGGAGATGGAGGTGGGGCCCCACATGATGGTGGAGGAGGAGGAGATGGCGCTCCGGGTAGTGGAGGTGGCAGAGGTGGGCCTCCTCGTAGTGGTGGTGGTAGCGGTGGAGGTGGGCCTCCATGCAAATGCAGAGGCGTCGGACACGGGACTCCTTGAAGAGCCGGGGCTCCATTAAGTAATGGAGGTGGAGGTGGAGGTGGAGGTGGAGGAGGAAGTCGTGCACCACCTGTTGTGCATGGAAGAGGAGCTGCAGTTGAGGCTCGTGTTACTAGTGAGGGTAGAGATGGAGGAGGAGGCACTGGCGGTCGGGGTGGCGCTGGCGGTGGAGAAGTTGGGATTCCATGCAATGGAAGTGGTTGTGAAGCAAGGGCTGCAGTTGATCGGATAGGTGGAGAGACTGCTGGTGGTGGTGGTGGTGGTGGTGGCAGCGGCGGCGATGGTGACAATGGCAGCGATGGGGCTGCACATGCTGTAGGAGGAGGTGGTGCTGAGGGGGCTCCACATGCTGCAGCTGGTGAAGGAGCTGGGACTCTGTCAGATGGAATTGGTGGTGGTGGTGGTGGTGGTGGTGGTGGTGGAGGTGGGGGCAGTAGCACAGCTATTGGTGTGCTCATATTGGCATTTGAATTCACATGCAGTGAGGGAGTTGATGGAGTTGTTGAACCAGTCAGTGATGAAGATACATGCTTCCAAGGTGATGGGGGAGGTGGAGGTGGCAAAATCATGTCACTACTTTGCCTTCCTGATGGAGGGGGAGGGGGAGGGGGAGGGGGAGACTGCAAGACTGTCCTACTAATCTGGTGATTTGATTTTGAAAATGATGGAGGGTGAGGGGGAGGGGGAGGGGGAGGGGGAGGGATAGTGCCTGCAGAAGATGGGGAACTAGGAGAAAGCAACAGACCATTTGATCGAGGTAGTAATGGTGGTGCACTATTATAACTTGAGGGTGGGTATGACACATGCATCAAGTTAGTGTGAGAGCTCTTGTTCAGTGGGATCCACCTAGGTATCAAATTTGGCTTCTCTTGTTTCCCATTCACTGCCTCAGATTCCTGCGATGTGCTAGTAGTCCTCTGTTTGTGAACTGAATTTGCACTTGATTTTGAGTTGATTGAAGTCCCTTCCTTAGGTGGTGACAAAGGCTCCTCAGGTTTCTGCCTCCCAATTTCATCGTGCAACTCCTGCTGTAGAATCCTGGTTTCTATATTCTGTTGTGTAGCCATGTCTTCAGCAGGATTCCCAGTTCCGACATCTCCAAGCTTTTCCTGCATGTTGTCCTCATTCATTGAGGGAATGTTTTCAACCACAACTCTTTTGAACTCAATATTTCCATCGTCTATGGCAATGTCCTTGACCGGTTCCTGCTCCTCATCATTCCTGTAATGAACATCATCCACAACAATGTCCTTAACTGCATCAATACTTGAATCCACCTTCACTTCCTGTTTCAAACTCCTGTACTCCGATGCACAATCAAGAAATGAATGAGGATCCACATCCTCCTTCCAGACTTCCTTATGGTCCCCTTCATCATTTGGTGGGGCTACAACCTGCACTGAGCTATCAATCTCTGCCTTCTCATCCTGAGCATCCACCACACTACTGAAAATCTCCTCGACCTCAAAGAACTCCTCAGGAGAAGCACTCTCGATCTCATTTCCATCTTCGATGGACATGACTGTGGTGAGATTAGGCACAACAGCATCAGCATCCATAAAGAGCACCTGATACAGAGATGAGTAAGTGCAATTCATTCGACTCCTGCAAGGCATTAAACAACAGACTCTTGTGAAAATAAAATAGTTCAAATAATTACCTCCACCTTAAAATCTTTGGGAATCTGGTCCTTACCATCCCATGGGACATCAACTTCATCACGTGAAAGCACTAAAATATTTCCACGAACAAAAGCTGTGTGGAAAACCACTCTGCACACTATCTCCTCCCGAACTAAACCCTTGTCCATGTGGATGCACTCAAGAACAACATCTCCTTGAACTCGACAGTGGATATCTATCTTCACCAGCATGCATTCTGCCTGCATTTAAAAGCCAATATGTATACGTATCAATAATTCTTTTTTTTTTAATTTCATTTTTCACTTTAAAAAGGGAAAGTCCTGTTTAGCACCCTCAAATTATTGTTATATGACAGATCACATTCACTTAATTCTTCACCATATTCCACAAAACTCTGCACATAACTTCGCCTGTGGAAATCAAATTTAAGCAGAATCAGAAGGCCACTTCCAGTTTCCAGTTTTTTCTTTTCTTTTCTTTTCTTTCTTTGAGAAAGCCACGAAAAAGTTCAAAGTATTGCTCAACAGATTTCAAATGTGTTTCACAATGAAAGCACGAAACCAAACCTGCTTTTACATCCTAAAAATTACTTAATAAGAAAGAGCTCATATAGATTGCTCATGCAAGGAAACATTCAATTGCAATTATGCCATCGACCAGAATAGAGGCAGAACTTCATCTGCAGGAGCTACATTTTCTATTAGAGGGACTTCTAAAGCATAACTGAGAGAGAAATCTGTAGTTATAAATATGAAAAATTGACCATTGATTTAATGTGGTAAGATATGTGTCAAGACACAGTAGTTGTTGGTGGATTAAAGTGTAAACTTTCCCAAACTTCTCTATTTGAAACCAATCAGTTACCGGTGCATAGTAGCGGACATTCTTTTTCATCTTTGAAGTTGAGAAGAGGAGCTTAGAGCTTCTATTGGCCAGTGATGATGGGTCTTGACCATAAACACGAACCACAGGCCTACAGCCTTTTCCTCCCTCAAACAAGGGGAGATCTCTCAGAATCAGACAGTCAAGGAGTAAGGGGGTGTCTGAGGGAGGCCACTCAGAACTCAAATTCCTCCTCGATATGTACTGCAGATATCTCATCTGTGAAGGCTGAGGATTTAAAGGAGACAATAGACGGAGGAGCTCCCGCGGCGCCTGCTTGTAGACCATTTCAAGAGTCTTCAGCTCTCCACTATATTGTTTTCTATACAACAGAAGACCTGCAAGCATGAAAGCAAGAACAGGCCATCCTCCCCTTTCGCAGTGCATCAAGAGAACATTTTGCTGCCCTTGTATTGATAACCAACTTTCACTTGATTTTAGGAAGTGGTGGATCATCTCCAGTGGCAACAATGGACAGCCTTCATACTGCCGAGGATAGTCCATAACCGTCATGTCATAACTGGACAAGATATCCAATATTTGACTCCGCTTCTCACCTTCTCTGAAGTTGAACACCATGAAGGAAGCATCAGGAAAGTAGTCTTGTAGCTGTGTTACAATACTGCCCATATAGACATTGTAATCATCTTCTCCCAAGACTTCAGTCGAGAAGCAGCAATCAAACACTGCAAAAGGAAAGATAAGCAAAACAAAGAACGAAAAGTTGATGCAACGCAGCAACAATTCCAAAATAAGCCACTTTCGCTCTGTGTTGCTGCTAATGCGGCCCTTCTACAGCACTAAACTATTCCTGTACTTCAACAACTATGCCGTTCTTCACTGAAAGTGCTAATAATAAGAGGCCTCATATGAAGTAACTCTTCTATGTCCATGCCACTGCAATGCTCTAGCAAAATTATTCTCGATGAATCAAAACCCTTTAGATTTTTCCATGGCAGCGAGAGAAGTTCGAGGGGGGAAAACATGTCAGAGTCAACTAGCTTCACAGTACCAAAGAGACAAATTCAAAGGAGCTATGATCACGCATTGGAAGTTAGAATTAAAGACGGAAACTCAGACCAGAGATCATTAGGACTACTAGAAGAAGTCAGAGAGTTCAAAAAATAAAAAATTTCCTACATCAAGACCATTGGGTAAGATAGAAGACCCCAAATCATGTCCGGGCGAGCCAATGCATGAACCCATCCATGTACCAACAGACGCAATGTAAGCTATAAATACAAGAGGCGAAACACAAATGCAGGTTCAGAAACGATCCCCGATAGAATCCTCCCGAACGTGCATTGGGAACATGATATTTGAGCTAAAAATCAGCAGAATTGAACACGGAAATGGCAGGATAGCCAGTCAATGAGGCTGCAGGAGAATCATACCGTAGACCCGCTCAGAGATCTCGAGAAGCCGGTCGGGTGGCTTCCGATAGAAGAAGCGTCTGAACAGCGCCATCTAAGTGGCGCTGTTATGCCGCCAAGCGGATCCAAAACTGACGTGGTCCAGAATAAAACCCACGAGTTCGATCAAACGGTGGAGCCCACATTCGGCACGCAAATCTCCCAATGGCAAGCCAATTAACGGCAATAGCGGATCTCACAGTGATTGTAGCTAAAATTGAACAGGACCGCGCAATAATGATAAATCTTTGAGGGAGGGGTCGTGGAGGGATTGGGGTAAGGAAGGAATGATGTCAACCCCGGGATTGCTCGAGGGCTTGTCTCGTGGAGGAGAGAGGAGGCATGATCATTGATCAAGTAAAAAGAAGTGGGCAAAGGGATTCCAAAAGAAGAAGAAGAAGAAGAAGAAGAAGGAAAGACGGGCAGTGACGATAATAATGAAAAATGATGAAACCGAACGGGGCAAATCACATGGAGGGGCTGCAGCCGAGGGGACAGAGAGGATCGGACTGAAAAGGGGGAAGAATGCACACTAAGTTAAGACCCTCTGTGCGCGTCCCTCTAAAGGGTAGAGGGAAAAAGGGTTAGATGGAGGAAGAGAAAAGAGGAAGAGGGAGAAGGGGGGTTAGCTTTGCTGGGTAGGAGGACATGAACTTTGATGGATTGATGGACGGATCAAATGCATGCGTGCACATGTGGCAATTACGACACTTGGGCTATCACGACACAACAACACGAACACCATGAGATAGAAAGGAGAGAAAGAGAGAGGGGGAAAGGCGGAAACTGTAGAGAGAGAGAGAGAGAGAGAGGAAAAAGTTGAAGAGGAGAAGAAGATCGGGAGCTTGATGGGAGGAGACAGCTCGCTGTGAAAAGCTTCATCGCTAATTTGGCACAATGCCCTTGCTTTGCTCCTGTTTCAGCCTCTCTTCACGTGAGGAGGGACGCTCCGTGGTGGTGACTCGGTGAATTCACAATCTCATCCTCGAATCCATTCCCGCGTTCGCTCGTTCATAATTGAATACAGAAGACCGAGCATTGTGCAGCCATACATGCGGGTCGAAATCATCGTCTCGAGGACTTAACCGTATCAAATATCAGTAATTGGCTAATATTAAATCACGCGCGTTATTTTTCCGATGAAGTCATCCAAAACCAAGCAAAGACTCGGCAACAATCAGCTCGGAGTTCACGAAATGAAAGGATTCATTCAAATGGATTTGTTCCCGTGACTGCCTTGATACTGTAATCTTCCGTTGATCCCCGCCAACCGATCCCATTGGCGGCATGATTTTATCGGGCCTTCCGGGCCAAGGAGGTATTGGGCCGTGGCAGCCCGATAGCCAATTATTTTTTAAAAATTATATAAATATTGAAGGAAAGAAATGGGCATGGACTATATACTTAATGAGCTTGGGCTGTAGCAGGCACTTTGAAGCGAAGGAAGTGGGAAAACACGGTAATGGATTTAGCATGGACTGTCACTAGTAGTTTAAAATTACACTTTTTGCATTTTTTTTTTACAAAAAGAATAAAGATCTAGTGTGCCGGGCTGGGCGGCCCGAGTTTGCATTCGTGCCACGCCTGGGCCCGTATATTTACCGGGCAGTCCCAATCCAACCTAAAAAATTTATCGGGCCGGCTCGAATTACCGGCTCTAATGATGGGCTTTGACCATCGGAAGTATTTGTAACGGCCTGAGATTTAAAACAAACTTGGGGGTGAGGGCCGATGAAGAGCCGTACCATGTTGCTCTCTAACTGCAAATTTAAAAGGAAAGAAAAAAAATAGAGGAAGACTGGTAGAGGTAGTTCGCCGCCGCTGCTCCCCTCTCTCCGGTGGCCACGCCGGTTACTGGGTGACCTCCGGTGAGGTCACCGGAGGGAGGGGACCGGCGGCATGCTGCCCTAAACGGTCTTCCCTGAACCGTTCGTTTTTTTTTACTTTAAATAATTTTTATAAATTTTTGAAAATTATTTTTACGGCACAATGTATATATCGCTCACCCAGTGACCTTACCGTACTGTTACATCAGACATTATTAGCGTCATTAGTTTGAAATCCATGATTTGGACTATGGGGTAAAATTTTAAAAATTTTAGTATCATGGAATTACATCATACTTTTTTTTTCTGCATCGATTCCTAGTAATCATCCAAATAACGAATAATTGTATGGCAGTTTACGTACTCATTCAACTATATCGCATATGTACTCCAAATTCCCAACTCAACAGTGGTATTCGACCTCTCTTCTTGCCAAAGAACCAAATCAAGAAAACTTGGGTGAAATTACAGAATTCATGATAGTCACGCCACCAGATGACTAATTCGAAAACACAAGAAAAATGAAGAGCGAAGAAACTCAGGAGCCCAATTCCATGACTCGCACACCAAAGGAGCCTGCATCACTTCCCGGAGCCGGAGGGGCAGGAAAGAGATCAGTGTGCGGTGGATTAGCGGCCCTACCAAGCTCTGGAATCCATCATCGACCATTTCCAATAATTGATTTCCTCTGCTCTGTTGGGGGTGGGGGCACCTCTCACCCATTGCAAATCATCGGAAGAATTAATGTCAATGGTAAGAGTAATTTAAGGTTGTTTCTCAATGATAGGAGAAAGAGAAACAACCGTGTGCGTACGTATATTTATGCTGGAAAAACCAGTTACCAGAATTGGGTCAAATCTTGGTAGCTAAGGATTGCTGGTAACTTCCGTTAGTATCAGCACCACACTCCCCCCCACAATTTAATTTCGGCAGGACATGGATTGGGAACTTTAGATTCAAAACCTAACCGTGATTTATCATGGACAGGTTCTGCCTGTCCACCTCTTCAGATTTCCTAGGATTCATCATTTTGTTGAATGAATGGACTCTTGGGTGCTGCGAATTGCTAAACATTGTAGACGGAAATCAAACGACAATCCCGTCATAAAAAAATCACGTATCTTTCTAACGAGCTATCCGAACAAGTGCTCAAACATAAATGATTGCGTGTGTACTTTTTTTTCACAGCAATAATACTCACGTCTCTTTCTTGCCCATGCGCTCGGGCTCGACTACCGGCACCGTTCCCTCTCGAGATCCTTTCGATCTCTCACAGGATCCGAGCGATATTTCCCTGCGGGTGGATCGAATCATGTGAGTGATGGATGGGCCATGATGACGGGAATGTTTCTCGATGGATCAGTGGAAGATGGAGGCAAACGTGCTGGGTGGGGGGCATCACTGAAAATGTTGACTAAGAATTGCAACCCAGGAAGAGAAATGGACACTCACGGGCCGCCCTGCTTTTCGATCCGAAGTTCAAAGGACATAATGGGCATTCGCGAAGCACATATCATTATGTTTCAATCCCAAAAACCGTACGGACATGACAAAAAAATTATTTTCATGTATGGATATTTCAATTGGATGTGTACGAAATCACTTCATGATGATGTCCACATCCTAGTGACATCTATTTCGTGGTCCACTGATATAGCATAGCATGTATACAACTTTTTTCGGTTTGTTTCTAGCGACTCTACTTTCTCCTCACATTCGAGACCTCTTCTTTACCCTTTACCGATTTGAGCATCAGAAGGTGAAGTCCTAGATTTCGAGAAACAAATCCACGAGATTTCGGGTCGGCAGAAATAGAAAAGGCCCCTACCATTTAATGAGAATGTGCCCTGGGGCATGCTCGTGGGCGGCCCTTGTCACTATCCTCAGGTGGAATCGAATTATGAATCCAAATTGGTGCCCTGGGACATTGAAGCGAAAAACATTGCATTGTGGAAAGTGAGCGTGTGTTAGTGACATCAAATCGTGCACGGAAAAGACGAGGACACAATCGCCCACTACCACCTGGGTAATCATCGCATCCGTTCCCCGACCTTGTCTGTAGCGCTGCGGTTGATTGTCGCACATCCCGATTCCCCTCAACGAGCTATCATGTCTCTATAAAACATGGGCACTGCATGAGCATATTTGGGTCGTATTAGCTCCCGAGCCTAGAGAGAGAACACGGGTAGGGCATACCTTGTGCGTATGGAGGATTCGCAGGTTGCTGATAAGTTCCCAACAAGGGCAAAGGATGTCTCCTTGTTGGAGCTGAGACAGAGGCTCGCTGAGTTCGCCCACGTCCGCGGTTGGGATCAGTATCACAGTCCCAGAAATCTCCTCTTAGCCTTGGTAATCACCTTGCCTACCCTACTTTTTTTTCTCTCCTCCCCTTGCTTCTCGACTACGACCGGTTTGAGGGTTAGACGTGATGGCCGTGGTTAGGCTCCGGGCGATGGAATCGGTCAGTCCCCTTCGAGAGAGACCTTCGCATGCCGTTCTCATGAAGTCATCCTGTATCAAGCAAGGGGAATGACTCGAGATGTTGAGCACTAGAATTTCATAAAATGTTGTTTCATCGCGTTTTATGCTTAACATCGGATCGGGACTTGGTGTAGTTTTTGATTGACCCACAAATTGGTCGCAGGTGGGAGAAGTCGGGGAGCTGTCGGAGATATTCCAGTGGAAGGGGGAAGTGGCAAGAGGACTGCCCAACTGGACCTCGCACGACAAGGAGCACCTTGCAGAGGAGCTGTCCGATGTCCTCCTCTACCTCGTCCAGCTGGCCGACGTCTGCGGCCTCGACCTCGGCCAAGCGGCCCTCTCAAAAATCATCAAGAATGCCCGGAAATACCCCGTCATCGTCCATCAAACCTCCTCGTCCCCCGACCACTAGAACATGGGAGCCAGCCGTCTCCATCATCCACCACCTCGGATTGATGTCAACCATTGGATGCGAGAGGCTAGGTAGACTGCCACGGTCGGTCCCCTCTATCTATGCGGACACTTGTTTCTTGTTTGCATCTCTCTTTGGCGTGGAATGGGATGTGTCGAGTGTGATGAATTAATTGCCCTTTTACCTTTGCGGCCTTAGATAATAATATGCAACTCGCTACTGTGAGTCTACCGATCTGTTCTTTTATGCAAAAGCTCGGCCTCTCATAGCTCCCCAAAAAATAAAAATAATAACGAAGATAATGACGCCAGACAAACCAATGATGGGATTTCCTCTGAGTCTTAATGGAGAGGGTAATCCAAGATTAATAATGTTTGACCTATTATCAATCCGGCCGAACTTGAATTTATCTAGATAAATGGGCTTTTGGATGTGAAGTGGTACACGAAAAAGCCATAGGAGGAGAAAGATTGAATTGCTTGACTCGGTCTTAATTAGTTTGGAAGAATGGTTTTGCGAATACGAATGCGGTGTTCTACACTAAATGGATCTCATGCCGAAAGAGAACTGAAGCACGAGTGCCGATGAGAGGTACGGAATTGGGTGTAAGACGTTGGGTTCAGACGGAACCAACCAACCCAAAATTACGGGCTCAAGCGCAAGCCCGATAAGGCAGCCCAGCCCATATTCATCCGGCGGTCTCCTCTGATTTTCGGCAAGTTGGGTACGCCGCGCACGGTGTGAGTCGCGAGAGAAGATCCAGAAGGAACGATGTGTTATCGGGTAAATCCATGAGCTCCGGAGGACTGATTTCCCCGAGGCAGGGGAGGGCTCTGGGGCGGCCAGGAGCCGATAGAACAACTCCACTTTGCCAGCCCCGTGATTCCCGGCAGGTCTCCGGGCTGGCGAATGCCTTCCGCTTCCGTATGTATGATTGACACGAAGAATCCCCCTTCCTCCACTCTTCCAGGTGAGGGGGCTCGAATTCTTTTTTCCGCATACTGCTAATTTGATATGGATATGCATATCGAATGGCCCATAATTCGTATTATGTTTTGGGAGAAATCGGGTCCGACCATTCACATTCACTGACTTAGAACCAACAAAATCCCGGTTCAACTCGCAGCAGGGGCGTCATTGTCAGTGAGTAAAAGTTGCAAGGGCATCTATGTCATTTTCGCTTCGTGTAACTGTCATAACAGAAATTTGAATTTATACCCGTTTTCACAGGTACGAGGAATTACATAAGAGAGATCGTTTTCTCTTTCAGTTTCACTCCCAAAAAAATAACAGACAAATTCTCGGACTACTGTTCTCCCCCGAACAGCTGCAACCCCTTATGAATCCACATCTGGGTGCGATTTTCCTCCGAAAATGTCGGCAACTAAAGATCGTGGAGCAGAGACTTGCTGACGGGTGAATCCGTAAGCTTCGAGGGTGAATTCCTGAGGCCCGAGCTGAGTGAAATGGGGGCTATGCAGGGCCTCCAGGAGCAACTCTTCATCACCTTCCCAGGATTCCCGGTATGTCTCCAGGTCGACATCTGCCTTCATCAGGGTTGAAAGGCAGAGCTCCTTCCTCCACTCCTCCAGGTGAGGAAACCCGACGTAATCCCCGTACTTGTCGCAGTACTACGACAAACAGAAGTTAGAACACGCATTGCCATTTACGGTTTGCTGATATAAGAAAAGAGAAGAGTTTCCTTTTTCCAGGAGGTCTGGTTTTCGGAGCCGAAATGATACCGAATCTGGCTGTCACCCGGATGGCAATTTTGGATGGCTTACAATAAGACAGAAGTGTGAAAAGGAGGAGAGAAGTACCTCAAAATTAGCAATATCGTGGGTGTTGTGCTTCGGAACCCCGGCAGCATCACAGGAGTTGTAGAACTCCTTGATCGACTGCATCATCTCATTCCAAGTGGGCAGCGCTCTCTTCCCGGCTAGAACCTGCGCTATCCACTTCGCTTGCGACTCGAAGAACGGGAACCCTATCAGCTGCATCGACGACCAAGACTCGGGTCAAATTTTCTTCATGCGTAAGGCTCGGGTAGATGAGTCGGGGCTCGGAGTGTTACCTTCCTGGGGATGCCAACGAAGGAGAGGGAAGGGGCGAGGGAGGGAGGGAAGGTGTGCTCATAGAGGGGCCCTACTCTGTCATCATCCACAACTACTATTCCTTTTGTGTCAAGGAATGGGAAGGAGTACGAGTAACTGTACACACCACACACAAAAACATTATTATTATTATTATTATTATTATTATCTTTATTATTAATAATAAATAAAATAGGTATAATTTTAATACCCAGTGCAGTAAACGATTGTGTCGGCAGTGACCCATGAGCCATCCTCGAACGCTACCCTTCCGTCCTTTCCAAGTGACTCTATCTGAGAAAACAAAAGCAATCGAAGCTTTGAATATAACCATCATAATTTCCACGAGAGCAAATCGAATTATTGATTTCCATGAATGTGTATTCATGTATATATATATATAGAGAGAGAGAGAGAGAGAGAGGTATTTGTTGGACATATACTTGGGGACGAAGGTGTAGGTTATGGTGTTTGGAGATGACTTTGGACAATCCCTGAGAAATGGTGTCTGTCGATTTGGCGCTGAGGTACACTTCCTTTGCTACATCCACCAGCTCCATCGATATGTCTTGGCCGCTAAGTGAGCTCCCAACCACCACCACAACCTTCTCCAACATATACATATACATACAATTCTCGTAAGTTAGAGCCAATTGATTTGAGTCACGATCTTGAAAATTCATAAACATATAAGATACATGGATAACGCCACCCACCTATACATCGGTGGAGAACTGTCGGCATTGAGTAAATTGTAGAAAATTATATCAGGTTTTTTTGTTTATCCAACAATGTGTTCAGTAGTTTACCTCGTCTCGGAATGGTTCGGAAACTCGATAGATGTGGCTGTGCATTTGCTTCCCTTTCCACGCGTCCATTCCTTCACTTACGGGGAAAGGCAAACAAGATATGAGCAGTCAATTTCTAGAAGACTTGAAGAATAAGGAGGGGGAAAGGAAGAGGGATCCATTGATGAGGCAGCCGTGTTGGTTGTTTATTAATGAGCGATGCCAAAAAACAATGAATGTTATACTTAATTTCACCCGGAAAAAACAAGCAATAATCTTCATATAAATCTATTCATAAAAAGGGATAAAGCATTACAAAAAAAAAATTAATTAATAGAAATTGAATTCGATATCTTTTAAATCAGATCGAGAATGAATGATTCTATTTACGGTCACTTGATCTGACAGAAGAAAATCATTCATTAAAGCCGGTCTTGTTTTGACCAAGCTTTAGGCCAAGTAAAGTGATCTTCCTCTTCGCTTTTTGAATCTTTGTGTAGCTTTCCGGGAAAGTCATGTAACAGACGACCAAGTGGGTTGTCAAGAATGATTTCACAAGTTTGCATATCCATTATTTTCTCTTCCATTTCCACCGCTCCGTATATGAATGTTTAATGGATATTAGTTAATTCACATTCAAATTGAAATTTAACTCATGGATAAGAGTAATATTTAAAATGGTATTCGCAATATAGGTTCGTTCATAAGTGAAGATTTATATTAGAAATCTGATCGAGATGCGAAAAGAGAGATGGGTCTTTCTCAGCAGCATGTGTTCTCGTGGGAAGCGTTACCTTCGATGGAAGGAATCCTGGGCTGAGAGTAATGGCCGGTGGCCACCACCACGGCATCGTAAACCTCTTCCACCACCTTCTCCCCCTTCCCCTCCCGGCTCCTCACCGCCCACCTCAAGTCCTTCCTCACCTCGCCGTAGTCCACCATCCCGACATAGTCGACCCGTGTCCTGAACCGTATCATGGGCCTGATCCCAAAGGCGTCACAGAAGTCCCTGAGGTAGAGGTGGAGCTCCCGGTGGCCCGGGAACCTCCTTGTGTCCCGGCCTTTCTTCACAAGGAACGGGAAGTCGCTGTACCCCATGACCTCCCTCGGGGACGTCAGCCTCAGGGAGGCGTAGATGCTGCTGTGAACAGTGAGAAAGTTCGAGCTCGGGTCTGGCGAGTTCCTACCGAGGGGATCTTCCTCGCCTACGTTTGGCTCGTACAGCCATTGGCCACCGACGTCATGGTTCTGCTCCAAGACGACCACGTTGTGGCCTTCCTTCCTCAGCTCCCGAGCCGCGACCAGCCCCGACGGCCCAGCCCCGATGACACAGACTGTTTTCGGCTGGGCACAATTCCGCTCGGAGACCATATTGTGGAAACCCGAACTGACCCGAGCTAATTAGTGAGGAATTTGCCGGGTTAGTGTATGGAAAATGAACTATGGATCAGGACTGGCTTAGGAGAAATAGTGAAGAAATTTATTGGGTGGACGAGAGAATAGGAGGCCTCGGGATGTAATTTTATAGGCGAGTCGGAGCTAGCGACAACTCATTGGCTATTAATTAATTTTTTTTAATTATTCAATTGATTTTATTATTTTATTTTTTATTCGTACAGGGGAATATGTTAATTGAGTTGAAGAGGATTTGTTGCCTTGAAGCTGACACACGTGATTAGAGCTGGCAAAAACTGGCCGTGCCCAAGAGCTCATCCTTGGCCTGACACAAAAATAAATCATGTTGGGACTAAAATTTTTAGACCATCAGATATATCAAGTTATTCTAGTTTGATGTGAAAATAAATCATATCATATCAGTTTGAAAAATATATAATTATTTTTTAAAAAAATTATGAGAAAATTTTAAAAAATAAATAATTATATTTTAATATTTTATTTA
>CXYZ01010808.1:1969523-1982778 GCA_900006705.1 Sonneratia caseolaris
AAAAATTACGTAATTTTTATGCACATTACTAGATTTTTGAGCCGACTAAAATGGTGTGCTATGCTAATCCGACATGAAATCCTCAGGCCAGCCCAAATTAACATGCCTACACGTGATGATTATAAGAAAAGCTGGGTCAGCATCAATTAGGGTTTTTTTTAAAAGAATAAACCTACCGCTATGTTTTAATGAAATCATTCGAATTTTAGTACATTATTCCTCTAAATTTTATCTTGATTCAACTCTTATGTATCAAGAGAATTTCTAAATTTAGGAATTTAAATCTAAATTAGTATTAAATCTCTTCTCACGTGATGAATCTCAATTTTTTTTTAATTTCCCTTTGTCTTTAAGAATCATGCTGTTTTATAATATTTTATAAGTGATATAAAATTAATCGCGAACCACATGCTAATTAGCAACCTAGTAAGTTAACACCTGATCTTCCTTGATGGCTAATAATCCTTAAGCGCCGCATTTGCCGCAGATCGCTCAATCTATTATTTTGTATTTACATAATCTAAGTCGTCCCACTTTATAATTACCAATACCCCCATCTCAAGATTTTCATTTCACCATCGGTAAGCTGACAATATATAATAGGTCAGATTTAGGATTCGAAACTCTCGAGAATTAGTATCTACGATCTAATTGGCGAGTTTCAAGCTATATAATATATTATCCGATAAATTAGTCGGTTGTTACGGTACCACACACCACCGATATAAAAAAAGAAAAAGAAAAAGAAAAACCTCATCACAAGGCGCGACTCGATAACAACCGATCATGCACTTAAGGTGCATCATCAAGTCTACATGTATATGAGGGATTGACCTGCTGTACCATAATTACAATCTAAATTCGAGTGGAGCTTTGGGGACACGCATTGATTATCGGACAATTGATGAGCTGCTCCATGGACTTCAACTTAAAGTCATCATGTGCATTTTTTTCTCTATGACTGGACCGGCTCATTTTTTATTTTTCCGACCTCTATATATATATATATATATATATATAAATGGGGGCACGAATCATTACGGTTTACTGCATCGATATGATAATAATGTTCATTTTGGCTTTTCTTTCGTGTGATCGAGTGAGCCCTTCATTTCCCCCACTTTTCCCAACACGAAGAAAGCAAACAGCGCCATATATATTGAAAAATGGATTTGATGCAGTGATACTATTATCGATCTAACTCTTGAGTGTATGTCGTATCAAGCCGAAGCCCGTTGAGGAGACATGGGAGTGAAGGAAATCCATTATAAGTTTTGGACATGGAGTTCAATGTAAAACAAAGATATTGTGAGGGAAATATCAAGATCATGATTTTTTTGGAATATTTAGTTATTTTCTTAGTAAGACAAATTTTTTCGTAACAACATAATTTAGAGTTTATAGTTTCTTAATATATGGAATTATGTGTGAAGATTATAAATAGATGGAGTCATAAGGATATATTGTAAGAAGAAGAAAGAAAGAAATAACACCGTGTGTATTCATATACGTGACATAGTTGAAATTTATCGGCAGATTTGATTATCACATCCTTATAATCGTCGCTCCGCTCACTTGCAAAAGGAGAGATCGGGAGGGGATCCCAATTTCCCCCCACCGACGTATATTCAAGCAAGATTGAACTATCGGGAAATAGAAGTTGAGGTCAGTGACATTTGCTCTCTACTCTGTGGGCGGAGAAGAATAGAAGATGGCTTACGTTGGGAGCTGTCCTCCCCTCTTAAGTGGAGGTCTCCCGAGTTAATCTATTAGGCTAATGACTGATTAGTTGCCTTCAGTTAAGACTCGATAATTATGAAATCTTATTACGTTTAATGACTAATTAGCCAACCCCTGTCCGTATCAGTATGTATAGGGTTTCTCTCAAATTTATTTGCCTTGAAACCTCTCTATTTTTATTTATCGATCAGCATCTTGAATTTTACCCTTTTTTGATGTAGGATTATAATTCTTGTCAGAGTATAATTCAGGTTAAAGGGAAAAAGGCAAAAGGCTATTCAATCTATTTTTCTATTGCCTTCATGGGTTAAAAGGGGGGGAAATAGAGAGATGGAGACAATAGTCGAAGCGCCCACATGCACTTATAATCGATTTGCTTCCCACTCATGCATGGATAACTTGCAAGACAAAATTCATTCATGATGTTCTTGCATGGTCTCTCTCTCCCTTGTACATACATAATTGCAAACACCAAAAGGGGTAAAAAGAAAATTCGATATTCCATTGCACAGGGAATCGAACTTGATTGGTATGTGCCAATTGAATCAGAAGTATTGGAGTCACCGCCGGTCAGTGTATACCTCCTCCTCCTCCTCCTCCTCCCCCTCCTTGGAGCCGACAGCCGAGTCTAGAGAGTAATAATATTGTGCATGATATCACTAATTAATACTTTTCTCAAGGGACTGTAAAATCTTGATTGGAATGAATCATATGAGGTTATTCATGAGGGACACAGACAAGTTAAAAATCACACATAGATTTGCAAGAAACAAGGGAATCAAACCCTAAACGGGCATTGATTCTCGTGAAGCCTGGTTTTGATCATCAGTTGTAGGAGCTACTAGAAAATCATGAAAAGGGACTAAACTAAAACAATCTTTCTGTCCGCTAGAAGTTGCATGCTTGGGAGCCTTCCTTCTAGAGTAAGACAGACTTTGACTGGAGCTTTAATTGATGCACATGCAGCATGCATGCATTTTTTTAGCATCAGCTGTGACAGAAAGTCTGCTCCTGTAGGAACACATGAATCCTGTTGATGATCCCCCAAGCCTTAGCCGTACTACGAAATTAAAATATTTTAGGATCAATTTCTAGATCTTCCTTTACAATAAAAATAAACGGAAAAATAGCAATAGAAAAACAAATTGATGACAGTGCTCGGAAATAATCGTTCCGGATAAAACAGTTCGATTTGAAGCACGAAAATAATGTTTATCGTTAAAAACAAGAAAATTACGAGAATTTTTTTGAAAAAAATTAATTAATTATACATAAAATAATTATCTCGATAATTTCTTCAAATTAATATAAAATTTAGATTAATCGATTAATTATATTGTGTAAAAAAAATCATTTTGAAATATCAAATTATTTGAATTTATTTTTAAAAACAATTATTTTGTTTGATTGGGTTGGGATGGGTCGTCGGGCTGGCCGGGTTGCTTGAAGTAGCAAATATTTGTGCCCCATGCCGAGATTTTCAAGCCGGCTAAAATGGTAGGCCATGCGGGCCGAATTGATAGGTCTAGCTATAATCATATTGGTATTTTGTGGTATTGTGTAACCAAGTAAGTAAGATTATATTCCCTGAGAAAGGAGTAGACGCCCCTGCTTACCCACGTTTTATATTATGTGACATGATTGATCAGTAGCCATCGCTCAATGCACACTATACATTAATATTAGAACTTAGACGCTCCATCTAATAATTATATTGTGTAGGTAGATCGTAGTAGGGTGCCCTTTTTCATTTACAAGTTACAACGTTAATTAATTGCTGTCCTCCTTTTCCTTTTCCTTTTCCATTTTTTTTTTTTGTGTGTTAAGAGACCAAAAAATGCCTAGGGTTAGGCTGTGTCTTCGAGTGCCCTGTCATGGATGCTTCATGCTCGCTCTCAAGTGGTTGCTATTTGAACGTTTCGTACAGAGACCCAATCAAATGAGACCGACTCAATCATATATTTCATGCATAGTGATAGTGATCGACAGGCTGCCTTAAGGTGCAGGGACGTATCGTATCGTATCGAAAATCGATGGTTCACCGAGATCGACTAGAGGTCATGTTTCTTGATTCATTGTCCGTTGGCAAGATTGTCTGGCAACGTCGAAGGTTTCCGCCGCGGACATTAATTAGCCCTTAGCTTGCCTCTGTGATCTGCTGCCGCTTCTGCATGGCCTCTCTTGAAGTCATCGGCATTGTGAGTACCCCATGATATACGGCTTTGGTTGGAGCTTTCTAAACGATCGTATCGCCGCAATATTCTAAACCAAGGGTAACGATCGCAGCCTGCTGAAGGGTCCATTCCCAATTTCTCCAGCCGCTATTGACATAATATATTAGTTGAACTGTGGCGGAGAATCACGAACTTGTGACAAGTTCGACGAACTTGATTGCATAAACAGTAATCTTAGATACAGTGTTTCGATCTGGTGGTGGTGTGGCTTCAGAGGCCATCCTGTATGCTCACAATGAAACTTTTAGAAGCAGAAACATCCCCCGGTGGCCTCTCCCGATCGGATCCTCCTCGCCTTCTCCCTCACCGCAAACTCTTCATTTCTCCTTCTTTCTTCTGCTTGAGCTCTGGCCATGGCAGCAATTCGCTCAACCCTCGCTATTTTGATTCTGTAATGCTCATTGTTGCTTGCCTTTCTCTGCTCAATCTCCACCTGCAATTTGTAGTCGCAACATGAATGTGTTATCGGCTCTCACAAAGTTGTGAAAGTAGAGAAAACTCGGTTGTCGTGAGACCTTCTTCCTCTCCATTGATAGCTTGGCCCTCGACTTCTTCTCGTTCTCCCAGTCGAGAATCGAAGACTTAGTCCTCTCGTGCCTGAAAGTCGAACATAACACTTCTTAAGAAGGGAATATGCATGATCTGCTACCTGTTTCACAATTATCAAACTGTCGATCACCTCTTCCTGATCTTCTCCATTTGAGCTTTCTCCCATGCATCTGCCTTTGCTTCTGTCCTGCTTGTGTATCCCGTCTGCTTCTGAGCAATAGCACTGCGGGAACCGCTCCTCGAGATGCGAGGATACCCACTTTCTTGAGACCTCCTTGAAGAGACTTCACCGAACACACCAAATGGACCATTTCAGTTCTCAGGCAAGAGATTACACAGACTATGACTCTGAGAACTAGAGAGACGACCACCTGTTTCCTGGTATGAAGACCAACCGCTCACTCCTGGTTTGACGTCGATGGTCTTGCTCTTCATCTTGTCCCTTGACGCCTCAAAGTCCTCTCTCGCGTTCCTCCGGTTCTCTGCTTGGGCTTCTTCAAGGTTATGAACTGCAAATGCGGAAGCTGCAACTGCGGCTGCATACTCGCTGGGGAAGGAATAATCGTGGTCCTGGCTCGTTTGTGCTGACAACTGCCTCTGGAACCAGTTCTTCTCCATCGGATCTGCAAAAATCCATAAACCAAAATCTTAAGGTTCTTTTTACCGATCACTCGACGCAAAATGACTGATTTGTATAGCCAGCAGAAAGCCAAGAGAGTACCTCCCATGAAGGTATCTGTCTGGGGCTGATCTTGGTTTACAGGATCAGAAAATCTCACCCTGAGATGCAATCGGGCAGTAATTCAACCGGAGGATGAGAAGAAATCAAAGAATTTTTTTTTTAAAAAAAAAAGGGAAATGACGAGACTGCACAAACATAGAATCGGGGAATGGCACGAGATTATATCTTTCACAGGTGTTGCACGAACTCGATGCTGCAGAACTACTTAGAGTTACCTTCTCGGCCTGTTTATCGGATTCTCCATCCTCAAAAAGCTGCAGGAGGCGAATGATTCCCCACGTTCTGCTATGAATACGAGATGACAGGTATCTCTTGACTTGCAGGGAAGAACGCCATCGAAGAACCTCTGAACAGGAAAAACGAAGGGAAGCAAGGTCACATGTGCTCCGTGAGCACAAGACAGACGCAAAGAATCTCTCCCTCTGGAAGGTACCAGTTATGCCATGTTTTGGTCTGTGTTTCAGAGGCAATAATGCATTTCTTCCCACGGACTCGATATGCTAATTAGCTTGACTAAAAGAATTCAAAAGGAGTGCAAATTATTCCTTGTTCCATTTTGGAGCAGAAGAATTTCTCGTAGGTGGATTCCCACGGGCTGGCTCTGTTTAATTATGACAGATTCCTTCTTGGTAGAAAGCTCTGCTTTCAGGGTTTGATTCCACACGGCAAACAACTATCCATCCAGTGGCATCTTTGAGCACCCGGTAATATATATATATATTTTTTTTGGCACCTCATGACTCCTCCTCATCTTAAGTGACAGCCATCTATCAAATTACTAACAGAATCTTTATGTTCTTGTCGGGCCTAGCAATTAATAAACAGAGTCATCATCTTATCATGAATTGACAAGCGAGTAACTTCATATTCGAAATATTTCAATATGGTAGAATTTCATCTGTCCGCGGACAAAAGAAATGAGAGGATATTCACCATTTCATGACACTTTACATCTTTGATCTCCGGAATGCTCCGATATACCATACTTTGTAGCAAACAATAGAAGCAAATGAGACAATTTTGCAGTGCCTTCTGATTTCGCGTTGGGGATTTGGCTGTAGACAAAATCAAGCATTCCATGTGGGAAGATTTTACCAATCCACAGACATCTGCAGGTACAGGAAAAGATTTCATTACTAACCTCAGAAGCATTAATAATACCTCAAGAAGATACTAGCAAAGGATATTTTATCAACTAGAAACCCAAAGATCGTGATCATGGAGCAATCATGTGATAAGCAATAAGCAGCATAAAGAGATCCCCTGCAGACGACAAACCTATTGAGCATTTTCCAGTTAACATAGGACTACCCCCCGTTTGGGGTCCCAGAAACTTTTACATTAGCTGCAGATGCTTGACAAAGGTGGTTGATTTTCTCTGCTCCTTCTGAACCTGATATTTGACCAAATTTACCAGAAATGAGAACCTTTTATGAAATGAATTCAAAATGGGAAACCTTGATAAAAGTTCCATGACCTGTGCCTCTAGCTCAGCTATTCTTTGCAGAGATGCTTGTTCAATGGAAGCACGGCGCTTGCGTTCTTCTTCTAGCAAACAAGTCATTTCGTACCTCAATTCTGCCATCTCTTGAGCAAGATCCTCGGCCTCTTCCTTTGCCTTGAATTTTTCGTCCCGAATTTCTTGCTGGCAAACAGATATCCAATTAAAATCTAGGGCTAAATACAATCTTCAGGTACAGGACTTACAACCTAGTACTGAAAGCAACAACTGAACCCAATTTGCAATTCCTCTTTTGCTTGTGAAGACAATGCAATGGTAGTGATCGTTAAGATCTTATTGATTAAATAGGAAGATAGTGGGAGACCAAAGTAACTAAGTGAGTCTTATACCTTAAGCTGCTTCACGTGTTGTTCATATGCTTGCATCTCAAGAGACATGTTCTCCAATTTCTCTTGTAGAGTTGGATCTGGCTCACGTAGATTTACCAGCTTTGTAATCAAAGCACCAAAGATTTCACTGTAATGAAGTTCAAATAGAGTTTACAAATTCTACCAGACATATGACCACAAGAATAACACCATTATCAATGTATAGACATGGCCTATAAGTAACCATATATATTGAGATCTAGTTGCTGAACCAATAGGAACAAATCCAAGTTGCAACATACCCTACGTCCTTTGACAGGCCTGCTTTGATCAACGATGGTTGAGGACTACATTCTGACATTCTCCCATTATTTTGCATTTCTTCAATGCACTGTTCAATCCTTTCACAAAGTGCTCTAGCATTTGCTTCAGAAAAATCTACTCTCTCTCTGCATTCTCCGTTATCATTTTCTAAATGATTGATGACTCCCTGAGCATCCCTAATCCGAACTTCAAGTTCATCGATCAAACTGTTGAGCCTTGCATTTTCTTGTACAGTCTCCTTCTGAACTTTTCTAGCTTCCGAGTAGTTCTGCTCCAAGGTCATTAAGTCAAGCTTCATGCTCTCTATTTCACACTGTGACTCCAATGCAACGGAAGAAATTGACTCCTCCAGTTTCTCTATTGATAGACCAGAGCTTTGCAAATCTGCTTTTGTTCTCCCTAGCTCTTGGACTAATAGCTCACGCTCCATATCAGACCTCGTCAGTTCTTTGCTCATTATGTCAACCTTCTCCCGTAAATCATCCATTTCTACTAATTTCAGCTCAAGAATGTGGACATGCTCCTCTAGGTGTTGAACCTCCGCATTCCTTGCAATAATTTGATCCTGCAGATAATCTGTGATAAGAGATGCAATTGTTTGATGTCATATGGTCCTGACACTCAAGTTGACTCTTGATTGAGAACTGCGGTGAGATGTTCAGGTCATTGATTTCTCAGGTTCTAGTTGTCATTAAACGAATATCCTTGAAGCATTCCTTTTAACATTCTCAAGGACAAAAATGAGTTCTGAAATGCAGCAATCCTAGAGAGCTGGAAAGATATCCCCCAGCAGGTGATCTATAATAAACTAGATTCTGCTTCAAAATGATCTAATTTTTAACCTTAGCATGTCATAGTCATCCTGTAGCCAAGCTTCACAGAAGAGGTTGCTCATATGGAAGCAAAGGCACCCTACCACAAGGATAACCCTATAATAAGTTCAACATCCTAAAATTAAAAGAACAGGCTGCTATTTCATGAGTACAGGTATCACCGTGAAAAACAATCCAGGTTCACACCGGTCAGGAGGACCCAATATAACAAGCAGCACACTTTTGCTCCAAAGTTCAAGGGCCATTTTACAACTGTTTACATCCAGAGATTAAAACCTAGTGTCAGGATCAGTACCTATTTCCTGCGTGCAATTCCTCAGCTCTCTCTCCAACTTTTGGATGTACTCTTTATCCTCTGCATGAGCTTCAGATAATGACTTTACATGGAATTCTAGTTTCTGAAATACAGTGTACTTAAATTAATTGATTTTCATTTGTAGAGCCTGGGAGAAACATAGTAGTAATGATATCAATTGATTCTGCATTTCACTAATTACCCTGATCAGGCCAAAGCTGTCAGCTTGTGATTCTCGCAGCATCTCCTTTTCTTTCCTTAGCTGCAGTCAGATAACAAATTGACCAACGAAGGGTTACTCATGCCAATGATCAATAGATAACTAAGATAACACAAATTTCATGAGACTGCCAGCCATGATAAACTGAAATAGCTCCTTGGGGTAATCATATTTCCACTCTACAAGCATTCATATTTTAAATAGTCGGCTAAGGTTTCAAGATGCACAATTCTAAGGTAGGGGGCATTCAACATAATCATCGGAAGATAACACCAGAGAGACCAAAGATATATGTCAGTGAAAGGGGAAAATCCACAGAACGCTTCCTCTTGTAACGTTTACGGGGGCTTCCTATTCTTTCCCTTTGCAGCAGGATCTTCAGAAAGAGTGAAGGGAAATGGGTTAAAAACCTCTCTGCATCGGGTTTCAATTTGAAGGAGTTCCACAACGTCCAAGGTATCATCCTTGTCAATCATGGATTCGCGAGACATTTAAGAGTCTGCTCCACAATCTGCATATACATCATCGAGAGGTCGTTTCAACCGCAAAACCAAAAACCTTAATCGAGCGAATATCAGTTGAAGCCTATAAACAATGTACTAGTTCAAGTAACAAACAAAAAGGGAACAGCGAAGTTTGAATGATCATCTGCAACATCCGCGGCAGCAGACCAGTCAATCATCCACTCTCGGAACTCAAAATTTCCGGGGTTGGGGGGGTGGGGGTGGGGAATTAAAAGAGAAGAAGATCAACCATATGTCACCAACCGATCAGAGACAAACGGCAACGCCGAAGGTTCGTCTTGGAACCCGATTATCAGCTCCTCGGAGCTTTAGACGGAGCTGGTAGTTGCGCTGCTCCGGCGCTGACAGGACAGGAGGTGGATTGTGTCGAGCCCCTAGGGGAAGGATCGGTTTTCCGTCAGAGCCTCCCTAGGGAATGCTTCAATTTGAAATGACGTCCCAAGGGAACTCCGGGTCGGCTGGAGCCCCGACTGAAAATGTGAAAGAAACCACGAGAATTTTCCCTTCTATTGACTCGTTCGGGTCAAATTTAGTATTAAACTGGATCCACTTTTCACCCGAAAGGGGATCCAAGCCGGAATTGGGTTTTCCGGCTTTTCCTAAACCGGAAGCAAATTGGTTCCGTTGCAAAAAATCAAACCAAATTGATTCAGTTTTGTGATGGTACACGGACCCCGTTGATTTCAAATATATTATAGACAAACCTAATGTTAAAGGTTATGATAATGCTGAGATAGGTTAGTTTGCATAATTCGACATCTCTTCTCCCCGAGTTATTGCATACTTATTCTATTTTCTCTATGAAAAAGTAAAGAAAATATTATATATATATGTATATATTAATCTAGTTCATGATGGTAGAATGAATTAGAAGAACAGCGATCCCAAGGAGTGTGGCGCCCCCACCATTACCTCGCCCCACTTCATATATTGAGCCCAACATAAAGCCCATATGAGGCCCAAAACTCTCTTTAGATTGTCTCCCCTCTATTGAATATTGATTTAGGGATGTGCGTGGATCAGATTGGTTCAAAAAAGCCTCTCCCTCTCCCTCTCTTTTTCGGGCTAAATTGAACCAACTATCCGGTTCGATTCGGTTTAGAATATCAAGTCCGAATCCATAAAGGATTGAATCACTGCGTTTATTTTTTTCCCTTGGATAAATCAATCCTTTCTTTTCTTTTCTTTTTCTTTTTTACTTTGTCTGGTTTTTCTCTTCTCTGGAAAGCCTTTTATTGACTACGGCCACCCCAGGCCAGGAAAGGACGGTCTGGTCTAGCCAGGAGGAAGAAACAAGAAAATACATAGTCTATTTTTTAATTATTATTCATTTTCTCCTCTAGTTCAGAAACACCTCGTTTTGATATATTTATGCTGTGTCTATCATATGTCTGTCATGCATGGGCTGGCGGATAGCTGTACAAAGTTGTATAAAATTTATTTAAATTTATCTATATTTTACTAAATTATACCGGTAAAAATCCCAACTCCTAAATCAATAAAATTATATTCCATAAACCAAAAATACAAATAAGTAATTGCCAAGAAATTGGCCCCATGAACTCTCAATGGATGAGATTTTTAATTGAGGTCATATATATATATATATATGTATGTATGTAGGAGTAAAAGCCACTATTATAAGTATGCCGCTTAATTTATTTTTTCCTGATTTTAGTGAAATTTAAATTAGTTAAAATCTAATAAATTTTTGTGCCCAAAAAGTTAATTCGTCCGGAAGAAAAAAAACACTGAAAGGTGGTGCATGTGATGATGAGACCATGTGATACATATACGCGCTGGCATAGATCAATATAAATTGAATCAGTTTCGGCAATTTTTTAGTTACTAAATACCGAGAAAAAATATTAAATGGACATTAAGAGTTATTAATGAACCTTGAAATGTTAATTATCAAACATAAAAGGAAAGATATTATCGGACGATGACATGTTATTGTGCCAACAAATGGCAACGTCCTGTCAAGTAATACTACTATATGAGTATTACACGATTTCTTATGATACCTTTTGGTGCATGCAACTTTCCCGGAGAGTCACCCAAAAATAAGAAGGCTAAAGAGTCACCTATTATTATTATTATTATTAGTTGTGGTAAAAAGTAGCATGACCCGAAAGCAGGTCTGGGCACAGGACAAAAAATTTGTGTCAGATATTTTTGGATTGTCTAATTTAAAAACAATTGTCCTGAGATGGTAAAAAAAAATGGTATTAATACATGAAAATATATTTTATAATAAAGAGAAAAAATTAATTTTTTAAAAATGTTATTAATTATACGTATAATATTTTAATCATTATTTAAATACTTTATTATGTATTTGGTTGCGGATGGATTTTACATCTAAAATTGGAGTTCCATATCATAAATCATGATATCTATACGTAATATGATAACCCCTCATCCTTTTATTTTTTTTTATTCTGATGAATTAAAATGGATGATAGTAATCTTATAATTTTATCCATAAATTGGTCAATATATACATTAGTGGTTCAAACTATGAGTGCAATTACTCAAAGTGCATATCCCACAAATAATTTTAATAAACACAAATTTTAAATTTTCCATTATTTTAGCAATAAAATAACAATAATATTAATAATTTTGTAAATGGATGCAAGTGGGATGAGGTTTTTTTAATAATTTTTAAGTCATCAGATTTAATTATTGGTTTAACTTATTTAGACCGACAGACTTGGAAATGATAATTTTAGATGGATCTAACTGAATTTATGGTATATATAGGTTAATTAAGTAAATTAAATATGGTGACCGCCGAGTTCTCAATCGAACTAATCCGATTTTTAAAATTACGACTTTACCTTTTGATTCAATTATTAGAAAATATTTTTAACAATATAATGGTATATTACACTCATAATCCCCCATTCTCTTACCCTTTATAATATTATTCAAATAAAGGTTGTTTTATCTCCTCCTCTTCTTAACCTTTCCTTCCTCTACCCCCTCCGAATCTCTCAATCCATACCCGCCCTTATAGCCATAGAAAATATGGCATAGGGGATGACCTCCGCGTTCCGATTTAAGTCGGCCACATGCTCAGGCGTAGATCGTGCCCGTACTTAAGAAGCAAACTATACCTCAAACCATAAAACTTTAAAAAAAAAAAAACAGAGAGAAATTTAATGTTGCGTCATCGTTTTTCGAATATGTGATTGTCGTTTCTCAGTTAGGTGATTGAGAATACGACGGGAGGAGAGAAAGAAGAGTCGTGCGGAAAAGTCAAGTGGCCGATACAAAAAAGAGAGAAATTAAATGACGAAGGGAGGAAGGGGAGTTGGTGGTGGTAGCTGAATCATGCGGTTGTAGGACTGTCACGTGTCGCTGCTCTTTCCATGTACGAAGTAATTATTATTATTTTATATAGAAGGTATAATAGCCTAAAATGAAACAATATAACTAGATAATAATTTTTAATTATTAAGTTAAAAATAAGATTACTACACCAAATATTCCTTATTATCCCTGTCATTAAGTAATTGTGATTTAATCAATGCTTCTCTCTCTCACTCGAGCGTCACGTGGCCTTACACGTAGGATTACAAATATAACCTATAAATTTAATGCTGGACGGACCAATAATATCGCTGGAGCTTCATTGGTCCCAAATTCCCAATGAATCATTAATTTAAGTCCACGATAAAAATCAAGTTGAATTTAAATATAGGTCAAATAAATTAAAATGGGGAGGAAGGGGGTGGTGGCTGAATGGTAGGAGCGGTCACGGGTCCGTACCCAACCCTTCTCGCAGCGTCATCATCTAACCATTTCCTCCTCCATCCACGCTCCTGAGCATAGTTTTTAAAACCGGACCGGGCCGGAAACCGGTGTAGGTATGGATTCATAGGTTCATGGATCGGACCGGGGGTTCAATAGGTTGAACCGTATGTTTAAAAAATAATATTACTAATATAATATT
>CXYZ01010808.1:1982922-2103032 GCA_900006705.1 Sonneratia caseolaris
AGAAACCGGCCGGTTCAATCAGAATTTTTCTCTTTTAATGTGTAATTGGGTTTTTTTGAAGGAACCGGACCGGGTGAGTGGCCGGTTCCCGGTCGAACCAGTCGGCCCGGTCCGGTTTTTAAAACTATGCTCCTGAGCCGAGGGGACGGTGCGTTGAAGGTCTGTCACCCGAGGAACTCTCCCTATGGCATTAACAATATCAGCAATATAAAAATTATGTTAATTTACGGATTGAAATATGAGATTGTTACATTCATTGGAAGTTTCGATGTGTCTAAAAAAAATATAGAGTTTGACAGTAGAACTTGGTGTAAATCAAGTAAATTGTCGGTAAAGTTCATACGATCCACAAATTTACACATTTGGACCCCCCACCAAAACAAATTATTTCCTCTAACATATTCTTTTAGTTTATACATTACACCCAAATATTTTGGGTTAATTGCATAAATGACACATGAAGTTTTTGAAAGGAAATAAATTTGTGCAGAAAGGATTTTTTGATAAGACATAAAAATTGTGGTAATACCATTATAACTCTATTAGAGATAATTGCATCAATTGTACAAATTGTTTTTTGAAAATATCTTAAATTAGTACAAATTAAAACTTATGTGCCTAATCAGTACAGAACATTTTAAAATTGTCCCCGAACCCCGTCAGCTCAAGCTCGTTGGGGATGCTGCTTGGCTTGGATGGCCAATGGTGGGTCTGTGGAGTAAAGAGGGAATACTTTTCTAATTTTTTTACCACTAAAAAAAACTCACAATCATATTATAACGGTATTATTGTAATTTTAACAGTTTATGTTAATATAAATATATATTTATAACATTTTTATATTAATTTATTTTTTTCATACTTTTATGTATAATTTGTGTATTTAACCCCAAAAATTTTACTAACTCTTATTAATTTATTTTTAGGTAAATTCCATATATTATGAAGTAAAATTAAACGAGTCTTTGTTCTTCTAGAAAGCCGCCTAGGGCCTATTTTTATAAAATATAATAATTATACGCTCCCACCGTATACAAGAAAAAAGCGAAAAACCAAATGGCCTACAGGTGACAGGACTCCTTTTCCTGAATGATAAACTGAGATACAATTGAACAAAAAAAAAAAAAGATAAACTGAGATACATGATATTTACTGCTGCCTTCCCTTTATACATAGACATGTGGATGTACACCTCGTAGGCATAATTAGCTGGCAAGATAATAATAAATAGTAGGTCAAATATAAGGTTTAAATTTTTTTAAAATTAATATATAAGAATTAAAAATATAATCTAAATTTTATATATAATATAATAGTTGATTGTGATTATTATTTAATTCAAATTAGATAATTTCTTCTTATCGTTTTATTATTTATTATCTATTTTTTTTTGTAACTTTGTCAGCATAACACCGTCCATAGCTCTAACTAACATGCATAATTAAAGAATTTGATACGACAATATTATTCTTACTTTATGAGCAGAGACGGTACTTGCCACTTAATAGAATTCGACATAGAGCTTTCTTCATTTTCGAGTTCTTTCTTGGGATAGCCATGTATCTAACATTCTAGTGCTACTGCCACCAACCAACAAGACACGCGCACCCACTAACCCCAACTGTTACACAGTTCCCACCCTCCAGCTCGTGACATGCACATCCGTGTATATATATATAATATAGTTTTGTGTCGATTGGTGCAAATACCGTGTACGTATATATATATATATATATTATAGTTTTTTGTCGATAGGTGTATTTATATATGTGTGTGTGTGTGATGTTCTACTTCTCGTCGTATCTCAGTCAGGAAAAAAGGGATTGGCTCTTGAGCGATGGCCTCCCTCCCCTTCATTCTATCGGCTATCGCCACCTTCGTTTTTTTCTACAAGCTCCTCCATTTCCTCCTCCGCCCGGCCAAGCCCCTGCCGCCTGGGCCTAAGCCATGGCCGCTGGTCGGCAACCTGCCCCACCTCGGACCGGTTCCGCATCACAGCATTGCGAAGCTGGCCAGGAAGTACGGGCCTCTGATGCACCTGAGGCTCGGGTTCGTGGACGTGGTGGTGGCAGCTTCGGCGTCGGTGGCGACACAGTTCCTCAAGGTCCACGATGCCAACTTCGCGAGCCGCCCGCCCAACGCCGGCGCAAAGCACGTCGCGTATAATTATCATGACCTCGTTTTCGCCCCTTACGGCTCGAGGTGGCGGATGCTGAGGAAGATCACCTCCGTCCACCTCTTCTCCGGCAAGGCCATGGAGGATTTCCGAGAAATCCGCCAGGTTACTGGTTGATTAATCATTTGCTATATACTTGCTTATTTCTCGTGTTCTGACCCTCTGTTTTTCTTCCGTTGACTTCAGGAGGAGGTGAAGATAATGACACGAGCCCTCGCAGGGTCTGGGCAGGAGCCCGTGAAAATAGGGCAGCTGCTGAACTTATGCGCGACGAACGCCCTGGGGCGGGTGATGATGGGGCGGAGGGTGTTCGGCGACGGGAGCGGCAAAGAGGACGCGAAGGCGGAAGAGTTCAAGTCGATGGTGGTGGAGCTGATGGTGCTCGCCGGAGTGTTCAACCTCGGGGACTTCGTGCCGGCGCTGGCGTGGCTGGACCTGCAGGGGGTGGAGGCGAAGATGAAGAAGCTCCACAAGCGGTTCGACGCCTTCCTGTCGGCGATTGTGGAGGAGCACAAGGTCGCCGGCAGTGGGGAGCGGCACAAGGACTTGCTCAGCACCCTGATTTCGCTCATGGACAGCCCCGACGAGGAGGGAGGGAAGCTCACGGAGACGGAGATCAAGGCTTTGCTTTTGGTAACAAATCTCTGTCAAATCCCTAATTTATTCATTCATTTATTTTCACATCATCTTTAATTGATGATTTTCTTAGGTAAGCCGATTCCTTTATTAATTTCTCAAGATTGGGTCTGGAGGTCTTAACTACGATGGCTCAGCAAGAGAAAATAACCAGAGTAGATTGTCTAGAAAAATCATGTGATCTGTTGATTGTCTTTTTAAGTAGCGTCTGTTATATTAGGAGAATCATTGATTAAGCCGAGCCACAATTCAGTGACTGAACCATAAAAGTTCTGGGCAAGATTATAGTGCTGGCTTGGCTGATGGGGTTTTATCTGTTGCAGAACATGTTCTCAGCAGGGACAGACACGACTGCCAGCACGGTGGAGTGGGCGATAGCTGAGCTCATCCGGCACCCCCACATCCTGGCTCGTGTTAGAGATGAGCTTGACTCTGTGGTCGGTCGGGATAAGCTGGTGAGCGAGCTCGACCTGCCCAGGCTGACCTACCTGCAGGCCGTGATCAAGGAGAACTTCCGGCTCCACCCATCCACCCCGCTCTCCCTCCCTCGGATAGCCGCCGAGAGCTGCGAGATCCGCGGGTACGACATACCGAGAGGAGCCACCCTCCTCGTGAACGTTTGGGCCATAGCCCGGGACCCTGACGAGTGGTCGGAGCCCCTCATCTTCCGCCCCGAGAGGTTCCTGCCCGGCGGCGAGAAGGCCAGCGTGGATGTGAAGGGCAACGACTACGAGCTGATACCCTTTGGAGCAGGCCGGAGGATCTGCGCCGGGATGAGCCTGGGGATACGCATGGTCCATCTGCTGACTGCGACACTCGTCCATGCTTTTGACTGGGAGCTGGCCAACGGGCAGGCGCCCGAGAAGCTGAACATGGACGAAGCTTATGGCCTGACCCTGCAACGCGCCGCCCCGCTGCTGGTGCATCCGAAGCCGAGGTTGTCACAGCATGTTTATAATGCTTAGCCTAGAAAATGCTGCCTTCGAGTTTCTGTCTCTGTTGTGTGGGAATCCACGGTTTTAGGTACCCTTAAGACGGATTGCTCTCTCCGTCTGCAGTGGGCGAAGAACCTTGAGTGGATCTTTTCATCTCCTGTTTTTTTCTTTTTTTTTTTGCCTAAGTATTGTCCCATATACAAAAGTTAGCTCACACTAAAGGAGTTTTTTCTCTACTTAACATAAAGTGATGAGCTATAATATTCCTAGTACGGGAAATCCAACAACATAACCAACTATTAAAATTTGTCACATATGCTAAAATAATAAAGAGATTAGCTTTAAAAATTCCAACTAGATTCTTTCATTTTATTAACAAAAACAATAACCTTCTTAGAATAAGAAAAGAAGCAGATCTTCCCGTCGGTTTATTGCAGCCAATATACACCTCCATGTTTTCTCCATGGCAAGATGAATCGCCTTACCATCTCCTGGGGATTTAACAGATCCCCTTCCCATCTCAGTGACATACCAAGCCTCATAAATATATATATATATATATATGATCAATCTTTAAATTATAGAAACTTTCATACGAGAACATAACTGGGTTTCAGCCGGATTCCGTTTCATCGCCTTTTCCTCAATAAAATTAAGAAGTCGGCAAAAAGAAAGGAAGTGGAGACAAAGTACGGCCATTGATCGCTGTAGGAAGAAAACAGAGTGCTTCCCCTAAATTAACAAGGGCCTACTTCCGGCTCGGTGCTCCTCCACTCACATTTAGAGATATCAAACGGTTTGGTTGGCCCGTAATCAAACCGATACTGGACCGTCCAAACATGGAATTGGTCCAGACTGCTCTTAACTCGGCCCGTAATCATTCTTAGTGGGTTTGGATGGTAACGGGTCAGTTCTAAAATATGGATCAATTGAACCGTAACCAACATAAACTGTTACATTGTTGAACCAACTTGGACAGTAAAAAATCATGCAAATCAACGGTCAGATTTTGCCGAGTTAATTTAAAATTTTAAAAAATATTCATTTAAAATATTTTTAAAAAAATTAAAAAGATGGACAGTTTACAAGCCAACCCGATTCGGACCATTAACTGGCATGTTTATAAATGGTTATGAGCATATTTATATTTATCTAAACCGTGACCTATAATCGGTTAGATCTTTTAAATAAATAAATCAAACCGTAACTAAATTATACAATTATAAATCTGTTTTGAATCGACTCAAAATCAACTCGAACTACACTCTTAACAACACTACTCACATTAGAGACCTGGCCTGGACCATGTAGATCACTACTGTAGTACCTTACTTCATTTTGTTTGGATTTATCTGAGTTGAAATGAGTAAATTTCTGGCAGTCCCTAACCTACTCTTAAGTACTGTTACTAGCCACTTTAAACATCAGAAGAAAACAATGCCTTTACCATTTCTCTTTCTTGGCTCTCACTTTTGTGTATTATTTGTCCTCCCTTCTTTCTCTCTCTGTGTTTCTTCTCAGAGTCGAACGTTATCTCTCTCAGCTCAAGAGAACATCGTCGCCATTTCATCGGCCTCTCTCTTTCACACTGTCTGCTCTATTTCGGGTCTTCAGCAATGGCTTTCTTGGTGGTTGCAGTGCTCATTCTGGCCATTTCGGGGCGCTCTGGTGAGTCTCTCCCACTGATACCGTGAGGTTTGGATTTTGAACAGCGTCCATTGCTCTTGTTCTTCCTTTTGTTTTGGGTAAGAAGAAGCAGATCCGCTGCTCTGTACGCAGAGGAGGAAGATCATTCCTTTTTTTTTTTTTTCCTGTTCCCCTCTTGATTGGTTTCATACCCTCCGCTTCTGGAAATCTCAAGAAGCCACCTGGTATCTTGCATTTTCTGGTTTACATTTTCAGCTGCTTTAGAGTTTTTTTTAAAATATTGCTTCTTTAGAGCATTGCTTCCATGAAAAGTGGAGAAAAAAAGAAAGAAAATTTGTAAGGTTGACAAGACACGAGCCTACTGCCTCAACCAGGCCAAGATGGTTAAAGCTCTCTAAGTATTTCAGTTTTCTGCTGGTTGTTTTCAGTCAAGGAATCCCACTTAGGAGATTAGGACCTGGGAATCAGCTGTACCAAACACTCTTTGTCCATATTTTGGCTTCTTAAACATAAGGATTATAATGGTGGCCATCGAGAGACGTTACCGATAGCCAACGCTTTGCAATATTTACCACAGAATTGCCTGTCTCTCTTCAACTTCAGTGGTCATCTGAATCCGATAACTCATTGGAAAAACGCCTTCGCAGGTGCTACATGGTGTTTGTGCAAGGATGGGCTAAGTGACACAGTCCTGCAGAAGACGCTGGACTACGCCTGTGGGGCCGGCGCCGACTGCAACCCAATCAGGCAGAATGGCATCTGCTTCCAGCCCAACACTGTGAGAGCCCACTGCTCCTATGCCGTCAACAGCTACTTCCAGAGGAAGGGCCAAGCCACTGGCTCCTGTGACTTTGGTGGAACCGCCTCCTCCTCCACTTCCGACCCCAGTGCGTGCTTGTACTCCTCTCCCACGATACATTCATTATCAAAACACAATGCCCATTCAAGACCCGTGATTGACTCATAAGTGTTGCATTTTTGCACTTCAACTACATATTGAAACAATCATAACCTTCCTGTTAACTTAGAATGTTGTCTTCTTGGTGATTCACAGGTGCTAATGGCTGTGTCTACCCTTCTTCTGCTACTTCCAGGTACTGCATTTTCCTCCTCTTTCTCATCTCCAATTTTCCCCCAGGGGAAGAACCCAAAATTTTAAACTCTTCCCTTTCAAGTCCTCCAATTTGTCAATTACCATCAGCTGAACAGGAGGTAATCATTCTCCTGAGAGGACTGGGTAAGAGAAATACCTGAAATTTCTCGCTAGCTAATGTCTTCTGGCTTTGGGAAAGTAGAACACTCTCTACCTCTAATTCAAAGGAGCATCTTTGATCTGTCTTCCTAAAAAGAGTTCAAAGTGTCCATCAACTGTGTTCTTTGAGATGCCCCACTGATCATGGTGAACCCTTTCCATTTCTTGACCCTTTTCTCTTCAGAGCCTTCTTCTTTCCGTCCCAATCTGAATCAGCCCTCCTTGTCATTTGATGCATCATTACGTTTTTGACTCGGGACTCTTATTATTCCGTCACTACTCGATGATTTTCCTTTTGATGCAGTATCTTTATACAAAATAAAATATCGTCATTTAAAAATTTTTATTAAAAAAATCTTGTATATCATATATAACATGTCAAATGGAAAATTTTAAATTTTACCATTGGATTTAGTATTTAGGGGAAAGTCCTATCAATCGCTGCCTACTTTCGGCGGCCCATTTGTCGGTGCATGGGGTAATGTGCCCGACCATTGGCCCTTACCAAAAGCTGCGCCTTGTGAGATATTTCCTGCTCGACTTGTCCTTAACATTGCCTACATGCTTTAATTCAAATATGATGTAATTACTTGAACAGATATCTTTGATCCTACTGTTTGTTTCCTTACCGATTGCTTTTCTCTGTTTTCTGTCGTCTGCAGCGGCACCCCGACAGCGCCGGTCACGACGACCCCGACGACCCCGACAACGCCGGTAACGACGACCCCGACCACTTCCACCCCGGTCACGACAACCCCTACCAACTCCACCCCGGTCACGACGACCCCGACCACCTCCACCCCGATCACGACGGCCCCGACAACTCCCACCACAACAACCTCCCCCTACACCGCGACTCCCACGGGAATCCTCCCAACTGTGATGGGCCCATCAGGGGTCAACACCGACATGAGCCATGGGGGATTCCGGCCACTCAGGAGCGGCTTCCAGCTCGCCATATCCTACCTCATATGCTCTTCGGTCCTGGCACTTGTGCAGCAGGTGTTGAACTAAGGGACTGATTCAGCAGATTTCTAGTTAGTAGAGAAGCTTTTGATGAGCCATTTGTCGGTGAGAGCAGCCAGGATTCGTCGTACTGGCTGAGACTGCAGTTTTTTTTTTCTTTATTTTTTGTGCATGTGCTTGGACCTTTCGGTAATGCTATGCATGTGAGTTTCTTTAGCTGTAGTGGGTTTCCAAATCATCATCATCATCGAATCCGAAGATAGACGGGAAAAAAATGGTCTCACCTTCTTATCTTTTCCTTTAAGAAAAAATTTTGCCTTTTTTCCTCCCTCTATGCATATATTTGCTTCTTTCGGCTGATTTCACCGGACGGTTCGAATGGGTTCGATGAGCTTTCTAAGAAAAGAATGACCGGGTCATATGGGTTACTGTTCTCCTCCCCTTTCACATCCTGCATTTGCCCCTATTAAGAACTGGCCATGCGGGGATTCTCTTCATCGGCCTACCACTTCAGACGCCACTTGTACTTGGGGTAGAGTCGGTTTCTCGTGCGGTCTATGCAAATCTGGAGCCTAAGCAATTGCCGCGAGGAGTCACTCGGTTCTCCCTCTTCTGGTTATGGGCTGTAAAGTTGCTTCCGGGTTGAACTTTTTGGGCCTGAATGGATCATATTTTGTTTAAGCCCAACTATACTAAAAGCCCATATGAAGGCCCATTACCAACTTAACCCACCCTCACTCTCCCTCTCCCTCGCCTGTTCCCGCCGGGTAAAGCGGGGCCGCCGCCGATCTATATCCGGCCGGCGAACATGAAAAGGATTAAAAAAAATCAAAGAATTCAAACTTGAGTTCTGGAAGAAAAAGGCAATTCCAAATGATGCGGCCTTCCTTATCACGTGAGCAAGTGTGAACAAGATTGCGATTCATGAGGACTCTTGGAGGTTTAATGCACTTTGATACTATTCAATATTTCTCGACGTCTCGCCGTCGGATGTGACTGTTACATCCTCGAACCCAGAATCGCCATGGTTGTCACCATCTCCTTGCCCATTGCGGCTTCGACCCGATACAATGGCCCCCCATTTATGGACTTTGACAGGTTGTCAACTCGTATACAATTATAAATGTGCAATTGAGAAACTCCACCGGTCCATGTTCTTCTTCTTCAATTCGATGTTCCGATGGTATTTATATCCTTTTCTTGTAGTCTTCCTTCTCTGCGTACGACTTTCAGTGTGACAGACAAAAAGTTCACCGAGCCTCGTCCCCTTTCGACCGTTCGTATTTCCTCCTCCTTGACCGTTTTCCACCGTTTGTCTTCTCCGGTCATTCTTCTCTCCTGCAGCAATTTTCTACTGTCTCCCTCTCTCTCTCTCTCTCTCACACACACACACACACTCTCCATCGTCCGTTGCCCTACTTTCAACTCTCTTCCTGTTCCTGGCCCACATCCACCCACAAGAAGTTACATTTCTCCATCCCCAAGGATGAAGAGCGTACGGGTATTTCATCTTTCTTCTTCTTTCTTTTTTCGTCCCCGAGCTATGCCCACTAACGTTCTTTGTCTCCTCCCTGCCCCACTCATTATTTTATTGTCGCTTTTCCACTGTGCTGTATGGTCCAAATGCCTGTTCCATGACGACTATTTTGTGCTTAGTAGGGCGTGCCTACGGAATCTTCCCTCTGCTTTTACACATTCTATATTCTCGGCCATGTGGATCAGTAATGTATGTAATAAAACGGCTCAAGATCTAGGGAACTTTTCACATTCTCTTCCGCTCCATAGACTAGCACTTCAAATTAGTTCTCTTGATCATTATTTTATATGCTGCATTCAGCTTTCGTCTAATGTCCCTGTACTTGCCCTCTTGCAGAGCTTGAACGTAAAGCTGATTCTCTTTTTCAGTATCATCATTGACTAGAACCTGATCATTTCTATTGAACTGCGTCTGGAATCATCCAGTTCTGATGGGCTTAAACCCAAAGCCCCAAATTTTCTCGAATTCGAAAGAAACCCGTTTGCCCTATATAATTTTGAGTTGGATTAATCCTAAGAGATTGAAGAATATAATGGTGGGACTCGTATTGGATGTTTGAGGATAGACGAGGACTTGAGTAATGGTGCAGATTTTCTTTTTTATTTGTTATTTGCCACTTTCGGTCGGGAATATTTTTTCTTTCTTTCCTTTTTTTAACAAAGGAGGCTATGGTCTAGCGGAGTAAATCAATATAGAAAATCCACTGTTGAACATCGGACTCCAGAAACTCTTGTCCAGATTGAGGGTGATGCGCCCTTAATGTTTGTTTTTAATTTGGTTACCGTTGCAAGATTGTGTTCATATTACTTGAGCTCAAAATTACTTCTATTGAATAGTCCTCACCTCATGTACCTTGATCTGTCAAAGGAGGATTCTAGACCCTACAAGGAAAACCATTATTTTTGTTTTAATGAGCTGATTTTATCCTTTTGACATTCAAAATGGAGTCCTCTGCCATCTTTCTGCTAGTTGGAATGATAGGTAGGTGAGAAACTGTTTGATTTGTTCATACTGATCTATTGGTCCTAATTTTATTTGTTGTTAGTTGGAACAGTGTGTAAAATAATTCCCAATCTTCAAATTTCCGAACCAAGATAACTTTCGAAGTTCACTCTCTAAATCAAACTTTCAAGTGTCCTTGACCTTAAATAACGTAGGTCATGGTGTCCAAATGTAATGATTAAACCTCTGACTTCCCCAATTTGCCCTGTTGTTCAAATTGTTTCCTATGTTAGGCTTTGAGTTCTAGTATTTCTGCTTATTTCTTTTATGGGAATTTTATAAGGTTACCAATTGCTATGCTTCACCGAGCATAGTTTCTTGTACTCCCAATAAAGCATCCTCTCTAGTATATCTTCCAGCTATGAGAACCGTAAGTGTGTTTCCATGACTGAATCTTATGGGACTATGAAGGACAAACACTTCCAGGATGTGCCAAATCGTATCTTTATGGCAATGATGGGCATTGGTATTTCTAGAATGTCTTGGATTCAAGGAAAAGAATTTCTGAGTAGTTGGTACAGTATTTGGCCAGGGATTTCCTTGAGAATTACACTGAGAGGTGCTTGAGATTTGAATTTCATAGTTCCTGACAATTGAATCCATCAGTTTCCTTTCATCCTTTTGATTGCCATTTATGGGACATGCTTTGACTGTTTGCTGTGATATTTGAGTCTAAATTACGCTCTCTTATTAAGGATGAAGATTATTAATTTAAAATATAGCACATTTTGTTGTTAAATGCCAATTTCTTTTCACTCGGTGAGCTTCCAACTCAATGGAGTGGATAACTTCTTTTTCCATAAACGTGAATTGGTAAACCTTTCAATCTTGGTGAAGTCGTAGTTGGTTATGGGGGTAGCAGTGTAACCTATCTATGAGCTGTATAATTAGCCGGACACAAACAACTTATGCCCCTTGAGGCTCGTTAATTGAGTTTGTCCATTATGTCTGGCTCTTGTTTATGGTTTTCTTCTGGCAGGAAGAACAAGAGGAAGAAAAGACCTGTGAGATCTGTGGTGACAAGAGTTTTCCGGACTATATTTTGACATGCTCTCAATGTGGAGACCGGGAGCACTTGTAAGATCATCTTCCTCATACTTATTATTCCTGTTGGTTTGCTTTGATACTGAGAAACTGTGCTTATGGATAAGTTTATGAGAAATCTTTTCTACAGGTGCCATTATTGTACAAGTTTCACTAATTTATTTGTTTTACCCACAACATAAACATGTCTAGAAAGCTGAAAAGTTATAGAGTCAAATTGCCCATACTCTCACTTCAATATGTTGGTTTCTCTTCCCTTGTTCAGTTATTGCTCTCATGTTCCTCTTTCCAAAGATCCTGATCCCAAGGATAACAAAGCTTTGACATGTGAACCATGTCGAACCAAGAATAGAGCAAGTTTAACAAGAAATGACTCAAAAGGGACCAGGTCTAGTGGGCCATCAAATATCTTCTGGATGAACCGGGACTGCAGGACGCGAGTGGCAGGTTCCAGCAGGTCTCATTATTACCTATCTAGACAACCTAATCAAAGGGGTAAGGTCAAGTTCCTTCCAATCGGAGAAGTGATGAGGCTGGAAAAAGAGAGACAGAAACCTTCATCTGTGAGGATCTTTAGCTCAAGGCCTCATCAGATAAACAACCCCATGTCAGCTCTGCCTTTAAGAAAAATGTCCAAAAAGTCCCAGCTTTTCAGGCTGGGGTCTTCTATGGAAGTGAATGAAAATTCCTATTGCCGAACATCATGGCCCACAAAGATTTCAGGAGATGAAAGTGTGTCAAAACTCCATCAGCAGGCAACCCGAATCCTAGAAGATAGAAGAGGTTGTGCATGGTTTTCTCAAGAGTCATTGGTTTTAGTTTTCTTAATATCATGCTTGAGAAAAGTCTTTTGACCTTGATCTTTTAAGATGATTATTTTTTCCTATTTCAAGTTTTGTTTGGTTTAGGCATTTCTCTTATATGCACTTAGTTCCTTGAACTTTCTGGTTGCAGATGATACCGTTCTGGTCCAGCAGGCTACCAGGCATGTGGGTAAAGAACTACCGACGGAAGCTGATCAACGCTCTTTGGATACTGGAGCTTATAATTCATGCATAAAAGAAAAGTCCAAGGACTGGGTATCGCCCATACTAACATTGTCGGGGCATCTCCACAAATCAAGATATTCTCCCTCAAGATACTGCATACTATCTACTGAACCTGGTGAGGAATTAAAGTTTATTGACGATTTCAGTTCCAATTCCATTTCAAATGATGATAAGGGAAGATTTGAACGTGAAAAGAATTTTATCCCGTGGCTAGAATTTCTTGCCCTATCTGAGTTATTAAGTTACTCATGTATTGCACCTATCTTGAATTACATTGTTGAGCAGGCATTGCTGATGTTGCTCCCTTGCCTGATGATCCTGTATTTGAATTCATCAGAGACCATTCTCGCTTCCCATCTTCAGATGCCTCTTGGACGTGAGTACTAATACATTTGCAGTGTCATCATCTTAGTTTGAACAATCTGTACTTTTTCTGTGGTAGCTGATATTTTTAGTAGTTCGGACATATATATTCTATGATAAGTTTCTTTATCCTTTTGCTGATGGGGGATCTCTGTTAAATTGGGAAACAAGAACCTAGCATCAGACTTGAGCAAAATTTTCTCGCCTTCAGCATTTCATGAGAAATCTGTCCAACTGCACACTTCCAAAATCTATAGGCTCACATATAAATTTTTATTCTGTGCATGTTTTTTGTCTCTCTCTCTTTTTTTATTACTACAATATTTTTACATGCATACTTATCAAAATTGCTGATGTAGCAAATGTTTATCTTCAGGGGAAGGTTTAAATTATCCAGCAATGCTGCAGTTGCTAAATATCTTGGACCATTTCAAGCTTATTCTCCAGCAAGAGCATGTCGTATAGCCTACGAGTTCTCTGGGTTTATACCTGATGATCTCCCTGTTGAGATGATTTCTGAGTGTCAGCTACTTATACATTCAAAAATCTTCAAAAGAAGTGCTGATTTTAATGATATTGCTTTGTTTTTTTACCCAGATGTTGAATCTTACAGGTTTGTCTTACCTATAACTTGACTACTTAGTGTTAGTGTTAGTTTCTTTTCTTTGAAAAGCTTGTTCTTCATTTGTAGCTGTTACAGGGATTATGTTTACCTTAGCGAGTTAATGAAGGCTGAGGATTATGCAATTAGAGGCTCCATTGTTGATGATATAGAGATCCTGATATTCACATCAAACCATCTCCCCTTGCACACGGAGTGTATGGTCTCTAGTCTTTTTTACGCACAATAAGATTTGAAAAGTACAGATTATTGCAGGGTATACTTATTGCAGTATCTGACTGCAGGGTTGAAAACTGATCTCTTTCTTTGGGGAGTCTTTTACAATGCCAAAAAGTGTCCTTCTCCTCGGAATTTACCTGAAGAAATCAGCACAAGAGATTCTGCCCCTGAAAATCCAGGCAAAGGTCATCTTGATGATGATGATAATGAGCCTGCTGGTCCCAAGGACTCTCGGGAAGAAGCTGATAAGAATCCGGCAGCCAAGAGGAAGAGGCCCGCAGGGTGGATTCCACCCTGTACCGGCTGGGTCAAGTTGAATACGAGTGCGATTTTGAGGGGAGGTGTGGCTGGAGTTGGTGGGTCAGTCCATGGGCCATTGGGCAAATGGATATTCGGCTACGTCCTCAACCTGGGTCAGCACAACTGTACACAGCTGAGAGCCGATCTGTGGGCATTGCTCCTAGGGCTGAAGGTTGTGTCTGATCAGGGCTACAAGAAGGTCCAAGTGGAGACTGACTCTGAGCAGGCCCTGGAGTGCCTCAAGACCAACCCCAACGAGTCCGACCCAAATGCAGACTTCATCGTAACCTGCAGAAAGCTCCTTGTGGATGCCTGGCAGATTTCCCTGAGCTTAGTCAACAGAGATAAGAACAGGCCTGCTTTTGTGGTGGTGGAGCATTTCGAGGATCACCAGGTGGGAGACCGAACCATTCTTGACAGCCTACCTTCCGAATTAGCTGAGGTTATAGATAATTGCCAGGTCAGGCAGCTTCCTTAGCCGGCTGGTAAAGTCAGGATGTACAGTTGAGTTGGTTTTAGATATTAATACTTTGATACATGAGGTGTACAGATTACAAGTCAGTCACCATTCCGATCTAGAGCTAGCTGAAAGATGGGAACAGATAGGCAAGAATGAATAGACACTGATGCCGATAACAACTCTACCGTAACAAGGTTCAATCTGAGAGTGGTTATTCACCGGGATTATTCAGCAGGTGTTGCAATGTAAAAAACTAGTTATGGATTTGCACGGGTTTATGAACGGTCTCTTCTTCATTCTCAGTCCAGTGCAGTTTGGTATACTCTCCGACCTTTGATGTGCTTTGGTATTCCTTATCTCGAGTGCTTCTGGGACTATCGATGCATTGTCAGGCTTGGAACAAATAATGCAAAATCGAATAAATTTTAACCATCTGAATAGTCGAAATAGTTTTAGCTGTCCCGCAGCAAATGTATCCCCTTCTTTTTCCTTGGCAGAAGCTCGGGAAGCATATTAGAAAAGTTGTCGGAGGGGCTTCTTTCAGCATTTTCTGTGTCACAGCCGAAATGGATGATGATGATAGTGATCATAGCGTGAATAGCAGAGACTGTAAAAGTATTATTTTGAGTTTATGAGTGGAGCTTACACTGTGAAAATGCCGACTTTTTTTTTCTTATTTGGTTCAATTCCGTTAACGAGCATTGGAGAAGAAAGAAATGGTCTTTGGTTTACGCCTTTGCCTTGCATTGGCATCAGAAATGAAAGCCCCGTTGATCAGTGCTTCCTTCTTAGACTTGTGATACAAACCAGTATTTCTACATTGTTGCAATCATAAATGATTACCCTTTCAGAGCACGATCTATTTCCACTCTGGTGAGTAAGTCTCATCGTTTTCCCCCATAGGCTTTGCATCTACCCTGCCTTATATGTTCTTTTTTTTTTTTAATGGTTTCTTCCTTCTGAATGCAGTGAGAAATGGTATGAAGGGTGTAAAGAACACCCAGTATGTCTATCGCAAATCATCAGCCGTTGTACGCTTTCATTTTGGCTGTTAAGGCTTAGACTGGGGGCTTCCTGATACATGTATTTTATACTCGCGAATACCCTTTTAATAGAAAGGATAAGCAATGGGAGTCCCTTAGGAACACTTTTATTTCCTCCTTCCCTCAGCCAGCAAGGAGATGTCTACTGCAGAGATATGCAGACCTGGTAGATGCTCTGGATAGAGAGGCTACACATTTTTCCTGGCAAACAGATACATTACCTAAAACAATGGTCTTCATCTTCTATGCTATTGGTTATTTTACTTCTACCTCTCTAATTTTTTTTAAAAATTTTTTCACTAACTTAGTATTACATGTTCTTTAATGTTCTTCATTCCACACATTTATTTTTTAATAATCACTCAACATAATCCTTCTATGTGCGATATGATGCAGGCGTTGGTGTCAAGAAGAATGTCGTCATCACTATTTCATCAGACAAAGGTCTGTTTGGTGGAATTAACTCCGCCTCGGTTAGGATATGCAAGGCTCTGCACAGGTTGAATTTTGGTATGCCTTTGTATTTTAGTGTGACTTTCAGTCACCTTTTTACTCGACGGGTATGTGATCAGATACTCATATGATATGACAAGTTTCCTGATCTACTGCGTGCTGGCCCTGAGAAGGAGACGAAGTGGGTTGTTTAAGGAGAAAAGGCAAAGGCTAAGTCTGTTCGTGACTCCAAAAAATGACATTTTGCTGGCCATATCAGAGATGCCGAACAGTCCTCTGAACTATACCTAAGTAATTATTTTTAAAAAGTGGCATGGCACGAAATACCCATGCCATGGCTAGTGTTTTTGGGTTGTCTGATTTTTCGAACCATGCTAGTATAGTACAAAAAAACTCGTACTGTGTCGGAATAGCATAAAAAAATCGTGCTGATCTAAAAGAAAGTATGAAAATAAATTTTATAATAAAAAGAAAAATATCATAAAATTTCTAAAAATTAATTAAATATACACATATAATTATATTTTAATAGTTATTTGAATATTTTATTCAAATTAATATACATTTTAGATTAACCGGTCAATTATATAATAAAAAAATTAATTTTAAAAATCAATCATATAAATTTATTTTTAAAAAGTAATTATTTATACAATTCGTGTTAGGCTCGAGTTGCTAAAAGTACGAAAATTTCGTGCATGGGCCGGCATTTTCGGGCCACCTGATTTTTCATGTTGTATTGGCCTGAATTGCCAGCTCCATACCCAAGTTAATCTACTCTACCTTAGAATAATGGGAGTTCATATGATGAAGCAGCAATCTCTATTACTAATCGGAGTGCTTTGATGAGCTGAATCAATATATAAATACTGAATAAAAATGATAATACACAACAAGAAAACAGGAATTGTCTAAAATCAGTCTGTCTTTATGCATTTATTCTTTCAGACTTCTGTGCCGGCTGATGACATTTTGAAGAATGTGGAATTTGATGCACCGAGGATTGTCTTTAACAAGTTCCATTCAGTTGTCTCATTTTTGCCAACAATGTCTACTGTGTTATTGCCAGAAGTAAGTATTTCTTTTATCTTTTTGAACTTCGCCTGGTGCAATTCTTTAGTTTTGTGGTATCGGAGTCACATCCAGTGCCTGTGATAAGGTTGTTGAGAGGGAGGCTGAGACTGGAGGAAAGCTCTGAACTAGACTCATATGAGATTGAAGGAGGTGAAACAAAAGTGGAGATCCTTCAGAATTTGGCAGAGTTCCAGTTTTCTTGTGTAAGTAATAAATCAAAGAGTTCCCCATGTCTTAGCTAGTGTGATGAAGCACTGAAAAGTTTCTCCATCTCCATCAGGTTTTATTCAATGCAGTTTTGGAGAATGCTTGCAGTGAGCAAGGAGCAAGGATGTCCTCCCCCTCCCTTTCTAGTCCCTCCCTTTCTCTTCCCTACTTTCATAAAATACGTTTCAGGGAAAAATAAGAGTATACATCATGGATACATTAAAGTTTGTTATTAAGGTTCTCCATGTATAGATAGGAAATGAATAATAAATAGAAAATGAACATAAAACATAAAGGGCAAATCAACTGAGCCACTCCAGGGTCTTACTTAAGAATAAGAAGAGGAATCTCGCATCAATATCATGGGTGGCCTGATCCTGCAGAAACTCTCTTTTCCAATCGGAAAGTAGAAGTTTGAAAGGATCAGAATATTCTTTTGGAGATTTTATGCGGTTACAACAGTTTTCCCTTATGTTCCTTGTGCAGCTGGTCTCTCCAGATCACCACTGAGCTAATCGAGATTATTTCCGGAGCATTAGCACTGGAGGGCTAATCTCCAAAGAAATGGCTCCTCCCTTTTGTCTCTTTTAGTGCTGAATTGCTTAAACTGTCCCACCTGCTTGCTTGCTGGCGATGAAATAAGATTTGCAGTGGAGTATTCATGTCAGTGATGAAACAGTTTTTAACTTCTTCTCATTGTTCTCGCTGAGATCCAATAATTAACTCATGGTGTGGAGTAAAATTTTTTCCCACGTGGAAGTAAAATCATTTGCTATACTGGTTTACGTTGCATTGTCTTGTTATTCAAAACAATACAACATTCTCATAGTTTCCTGAGTCCAAATACTGATTTTTTTACCAAGTTGCTTGGTGTTTGAATAGATATTATGCAGAGGATCATGCCCAATTCAGGTTTCATCATAGAATCACTGCCATGCAATTTTGAGGAGACCCTCATGAAATCTAACTAAATCAACCATTGTGTGAGCTCCACCTCGTGTCATATATGGGTATATAACAGTTCTGACCGTTGGTCTGTTGTCCATTGGACATCTTCAGCATGGTCACTCTGGAGTCCCACATTTATTTGGATGAAAGGGACACACATTTATTCATTTGGTTGGTTTCATTTGCGGGCCAAACATGTGATGCTAAAGTTGATGTCCATAAGTCCACCTTGTATGTCTCTGCCGTAAGAGTCTCCTCATTATTGTATTGATCCTGTCCTTTCCCCAAGTCCTTATCTTAATAATGATATTGGGGATTTCAAGAACTAAGATTTAATACTGTAAGTTAACCGTCAACACCCAACAAGCCGGACTGTCCATAACAACAAGAGGAAGTCTAACAGCAAGAGATGGCAGGAAGCGGTAGAACAAGCTGAAGAGAATTCTGGGTCATTTCCTGTGTATTGCATCTGAGGTCTTGCCTGTATTGCTGGGATCACTGCGGGGAAACATGGTGGTTGAGCGAGCAGGGTGAGGAATCGAATGCTCTGTGTTCTTTGGCCCATGAGACCACTTACCAAACGTTGTAGTCAGTACCTTTGTTCCTGTCGAGATCCAGGAAAGCAGGCCTTACGGACACGGGAAGAAGGAAAAATAAAAAAAAAGGGTAAAAAAAATCCACAAGAATCCTCTGTCATTTATTAGGAAAAAATATTCCATTTTTTGAACTTGCACCAGAAAAAAATCATTCTCAAATGTCTGGTTTTTAAATTCATTAGGAAATTAACATGCTGTTGGTAGAAATTACACGATGGTTGACTCGATTTTGGAAAACGAGAATTTGATTTTGTTTCAATCAATTTCTGATTCCGAGAAAGTGTTGGTTTTCATCTGTACAATTTCAATGCCACCAAGAAAAATCGTGTATACTCCTCTAGAACCGAACAGACAAACAGACTTGTACCATCCTTTCTAGATGTGTAAGGATGCACAGTAACTGAAAAGAGACAATTCCTGTTCTATTTCGATCTTAAGGCTTACCGTTCAACCGTCGTACAGCATAAGTGGCAGCCACCATGGATTCTTCACCTTGAGAGCTTCACCATTCAATTTATCCTTCGTCTACCGGTAAATCAACGAGGTCAGTGTTCCCTTTACCGAAAGGATCAAATTTTCCCCCTGTTTTTTTCTTATTGTTTCGTTGTTAATTCGATTTCAGCAGTCGCTGTTTCCTCTTCCCTTTCAAGAGAGGTCATCTTTCGACCGAGCAGTACAATCCCTGCGACTCCGCATCCCATTCGAAAGCTGCGTTCCCTCTCACTCCCTTCTCTTGGCAGACTAAACGTCCCGAGCCGAAAAGTTCGTTCCTTTTACGTCGTTGCCTCCATTGAAGAGCGGGTAAAGTATCGTTCTTAAGTTCGTGCCCTTCCCGCTGGCATCGTCAATGGTGTTTCGGGATGGGAGCATCTTATTGGTGGTTCTCACATATCTGGGAAGTTCTCAAATGGGTGTTGGTCGGATAAGGTAATGTCTCTCTCTGGGTGTTGGATTTGGACGTCGTGAGGGGAACTGTGAGTGGGTAATCCATGGAGAGAACGATAAGTTCCTTAATTTAGTGCTGTGGATGGATAGATTTCTTCTTTCAGAAGAGAATTGAAGGATATCTTTTTCAGGTAGAAGTCAGAATTTTATCTTTGCTGAAAGCATGGTTTTTTGTTGTTGCTTTTGATATCAACCTATTGCTGGGATTTGGAGGTCCTAGCTTTATAGTTGGTATGGAGAACTGAGTTTGTACTGACTTCTCATTTCCATATCCTGGTAAAGTCCTCGAAGCATTACAAGAACCAACCAATTCATGGGGTTTTAGAGCTTGAGGATGATCTAGGAGGTTCATTTATTATTTTCTCGATCCATTTGCAGACAGATATATACTTTAGTCTGGTTGGCTTCACAGAGTTTCTACCAATTCTCATGCTCATGGCAATTCAACCTTTGTTTTCTTATGCTGAGAAGCAATGCAAATAATAAAACCGGTCTGGTGGACTTTGGCTAGCTTCATCTGTTTTAGAAATGGATTTCTGGGTAGTTGTAGCGGCTGCTAGTGCTGGATGCTTAGCTAAGCGCTTGCAAATCTCCTCAATCAACAAGGATGGTTTATCAAAGCTAACGTATGAGGGTTCCTTTTCTGGAGAAAAGAAAAACCATCCGACCCATATGTTTTCAGGAAGAAATAAATTAGAAAGAGATGCATCTAAGAATATAGGAAATGCATTGAATGATGAGGTTTTTGAAATGTCCCGGTTAAATTGTGGTTCATCTGCAGATTGGGTTTCTCCCTCAGGATTAGAGGATCAAGCAAGTGCCACAGAATTGCAAGAGTACAATGGATCTTCGGCAGAAAGTTTACCTGCAGATTTTTCAAAGGAACAAACAGAAACAGAGGACGACTATAGGATTGACATTGATAGCAATAACTGTAACAGCTCAGAAGTTTTTTCACCTTTATTGCTTGGGGGACAAATAGCCACTTTTCATGGATCTTCTAAGCATGGACATCCCCTTAGGTGTGGACATCTCCAGAAACAATTTCTTAGGCCACGAAGTTCGCTTGAAAGTTGCCTCTTGGCTCAGTTATATAATCATTATGCTGAAATGGGGGATTTTTCTCTCAAGCCCCTTGTACCACCAATCTCTCTGAATATGAGGCCCTTGATTGTTACTGATGGGAGCAGCATAGTCAGCAGATCCATTGATCCTTCTTCACGGCATGCTGGAGCTGAGGTGAAGAAGACACGTAAAGAGGTCTACTCTGAAAGTTGTAGAGCTGTGCTGGGTGTTCCTCCACTGCCAAAAGTTGGGTGCTCAAAAACGAGAAAGAAAATCCAGAATAAGACTGGAAAATGTAAGACTTTGGGCAGCTCTGGTAAACTGACTACTGGGAAGCAGATTAGTTCACTAAGAGGTATTCTTCTCTTCTTGGTCTCTGTCAGTCACTAATTTTCTAATATAAGCAGCGAATTCTCTATATCCCACCTTTTTATTTTTGTTATTCGCCTGAAGACTTATTAACTTTGTGATATGTGGAAATAACAACTATTACCCAATTTTCTTTTAGAGGGTAAAGGAATTTTCTCTCTTTTTAGACACTGCATTCATGTAATCTTTGTCATGATAGGCTGAGGGAAACAATTTTACTGTAAGTTTTCCTGCAAAGAATCTAGACTTGATCAGCTGTGTTAGTTTCTCAAGGGCAAAGGATGAAGCTAATGCATGACAGATATTCGTATCCCCAGTTAGCTCTGTAAGCTGTAATATCTTCCATTTTCTGTCTGGTGCATGTTACAGACATGGGAGATATTAAGTCCCTTATTATATATTTCACAGCTAGTTAAGTCTTCCAATTCAGATTCTTGAAGAATTTCTTAAATGGATGCTCCTCCTGGTGCAATATGCTTGACTTTATAATTTGTTGATACAGCAAATTCTGTGCCTTGACATATCAAACTTACCAGGGACGCCAGCTGGGACCACATTGCTCTGCATTGGGATTTCTCTGGGCATCATATTTTCTACAGTAGTGAATAAGAAAGAAGTAGACAAACTGAAGGAGTTGTTGAAGCAGATGGAGAACTTGGTTCAGGACCTACAAGAGGAACTTGAGATGAGGGATTCATTGACGGTGAAGGAGTTAGCAAGTGAGAATTATGAATCTATAGTTACTCATAACAATTCCATTCATGGCACTGCTCCGAGCATAATTTCCCCAGAGCAGTGTATTGAAAGTTCAGCCAACTGTAATAGTAAAGATACATGCATTGAGGGGGCAGGCAGATCTACTGATTCTATGACTAGGATTGAAGCAGAACTTGAAGAAGAGCTTGAAAGGCTGGGGCTGAACATCAAGGCTGCTAACATGGAGGGAAGATTGTCAGATGCTGAGGTAAACTCCAGTTTATGGCAATTCTCTAATTTTATACTAAAAACTTTTGCTTAGTGTCTTGGGTCTAGTATACGCAGAACTCATTTGCTTCTCAGTTGTGTCCATGCTATATTTCTGATTAACATTTCACCATAGTTAACATGAGATGAGACTGCATCAATTATTTTCTTATATTTTATTTTGCATTTATTTGGACCTTAATATTTATTGAATTTCAAACAACTGGGTTCTTGTTTTTCCACCCCACCTTTGGCCTTTCTTGTATTCTTCCTCCATGATAGGCTCTTGCTGCAAGAAACAGGCTCTGCTTTTCCAGTACAGTCTATTTTTCATCTCCATTTGTTAGTTTTAGAGCTGCTATTACTGGCTGCGGTGTGTTTCTATCATTTTTTTGTGCTTTGCAGCTTGATCCAGATTTTGTTGCTGATTTTGCGGAGGGTGAGTTTAGAGCTGAACAAGATCTCCCCCTAAACAATGCAAATTATCGAGATTCGAGCAGCCCAAATACCAGAAACTCCATAAATTATGCAGTTTCAGCCCAGGAGCTTAGCCTGCACTTGCACGAGGTCATCAAATCAAGACTTGAAGAACGGATAGAAGAGCTTGAGTTGGCTCTTCAAAATAGCCAGAGAAAGGTCCAGCTTCTGGAATCATCATCAGCCTCCAAGAACCAGAGTTGTCCACCGGTCGAGGATCTTCAACCTCTCGATCCTCATCAGTCGTCTCGAGAACCTCTGGTGATGAGTCTGTCTGGGGAAGCTCTCAGTGCGTACCATGAGGCATATGGGGAGCTGGTTAAGTTTGAGCCGGTGGATGGCAATTCTCCCTTGGGTCTTTACGAGTCAACACACCAGGAGATTGATAATGTGTGTGCAACTGGCTATGGTGAGAGCAGTGGCACTGATGATGATGAGAAGGAGAAGCTACTGATTAAACAGATCATTGAGAGGACCAAGAAAGGGTCTCCTGTCATTATAAACGCATTGTTGTCTATTGATGAAATCTGAGTGAAATTCTAGTCTGAAAAAAATTTCTAAGTCAGTTGTAGAATCTCACTGTTGATTTTAACCCTCCCAGATAGCTTGCACATCTTTCTCTGCATATATTTAAGTGGACATCACTCATTCATTGAAAATTTTCAAGTAAAATATTTCTTTTGGGAATTTTTGGCACAACGAGATTATGATCCGCACCCATTATGACCCTATTTATTACTCCTTTTATCTTTTTTTTTTCTCTACCTTATAATTCTTTTAAAACCTCTCAAGATTCAAGAGGGTTACATCAATAATATAAAAAAATTGGATAAGATGTCACATTGGTTGATACGGTATCTATTAAAATTGCAACATGGGTTGATACATTCTGGCAACCTTTCATTAACGGCGTTAGGAAATGCTTATGTGGCATGACATGTGTCACTCCTTTTCTCCATCGTGGACATTTCCTTGGTTGATGGGGGAAAAAAAAAGACACGTGCAGCTCACGTGTGCATGCAGCGCCATCCCTCCCTTTTTCCTCTTCATCTCCTTCGGCGTACAGAGCATACTACCCCCTGTGAAAGAAAGAAAGAGAGAGAGAAGAAGCAGGAAGCTTCGAGCCTGCAAAAACTCCATGCCCTCGATATGTTTTCTTGAAGGAAAAAAGGACAGGTTTATCCGTGTGCAAATTGCCAAGAGCATTATTCCCTAGAACTAGCAATTCACCGCACAAGACGACAACTACCGTATTAGATGACTAGTTATAGGCAAAATATTCTTCCAACTTCACACTCCCGACAATCCCTGAAATTCTTTTCAAAAAGAAGAGCACTAATCGGTGGGTAATTATAGGATCTCAGAGATGGCATCTGAAGCGAAGCAGGTCTTTAGTGTGAAAAGATAGGACCCGAAGCCGGTTGGGGATGCTGCAGCTGATAGTATAGCAGCAAGGGTAAGGCAAGCTTAGGTCTTTTTGCTCCTCTACAGCAAGTGCAGAGCACGCATATAACTAAAAGCCTCCGAGCTTGCTTCCCCGTCTCATGCAGCACCACCATCTCCATCTCCCCTTGCCCAATCAGCGGCACCATCCGTCTCCCACGCACTACCCTCCAAATCACGAAACGTATACAATGCTAGCTAGCTCAGGAACCCGAGAAAGACCAAGAACATCAACGACTGTCTGCGCGAATTGTGGGGGGAAATACGAAAAAGGGAAAATGGGGTTATACTCTGCACATTGAAGAAGACGAAGCGCGAAAACGGGAGGGGAAATGAAATGGCGCTGCACATGCACATGACTTGCAGGTGGCCATTTTCCACATCGGTCAATGGATTTGCTGAAGAGGATCTGTCCACGATGGAAAAAAAACTGACACATGTCATGCCACATAAGCATTTCATAACATCGTTAACCAGAAGTTGACAGAACACTGTAGCAATTAGGCATAAAATTCGAGATAATTTATCCGAATTTTTTCTACTGCGGTGCAATTTACCAGGTAAAAAGTCAAAGTTTTTATCGTAAATAAGAACCGCAGAACAGTGGAAAAGGCACTCGGCGCTAAAAGGGGCTCAAAATAATCAAATTACCGTCCAAACGCAGACCGGTATACAGAGGAGCCCGCTCTGCTCCCGGCCACTGCAACATCAAGGCTCAGGACCTCATCTTCTCACGGAGAGAGCAAAGCAGCAGAGGAGGAGGTGCGGTAGAGAGGAATGGCGAAGGCCGTGACTCCAGATGCCATATCTATCATAAGGTCGAGCCCTGCTCCCGGTTCTTCCGGTGACACCCAGGAGCTCATCGTTCAAGTTCCTGACCTCGAGGCTACTGGGAATCGCGATCGCTTAATGTCAGCTCTGTGTGTGTGTGTGTGTGTGTGTGTGGAGACATTTGCCTACCATTTGTCTGCTTTACACATGTTCTTGGTTTTTTTTTTTATTTTGCGTTTAGCTCCGGAGTTAGATCAAGAAATCACACGTTGTTTGAGTCATATAAAAATGTAAGTCCAACCCCTATTCCCTGTTGTTCTATGGTGAAGATCTGTATAGTTGTGATGCGATAAAGGTGTTGCCTTTCTAATTTTTTAGGGGCATTTTATTCTTAACTGCTCAAGTGAGCCTCGCTCGTCTGAGTAAGTCAGCATGTTGTAGGGCTACGGCTAAAGTCTGCAGCGTTTGCATGATCTGTTTTGGTTTCCTAGTAATATTTTTCTTGATAGGATCAATCTATATGGATTTTTAGCCCTGTTTTTAACGTAGGTTAGTCTGATTTTTGTTAGAGGTTCACAGCGAACGATGGGAAGATGAAACTAAAAAGGATTCTTCCAGCAAATATGGAATCTGAGGTTCTTTCTGGGAATATTCAGAACCTGGGACTCATAAGAATTCTTGATTATACCCTGAATGATATCCCGAACAAGCCAGAAAAGTAAGTTTTCGGTGGTGATTTCACACATGTTTTCTTGCTATTGAAACCTCAGCGGTTGATTGAAGAAGTTCCTGTGAGTGAAGCCTCTAGTGTGTTTTTCTTTTTTCCTTTTTAATTTGATATTTTGACTTTCAGGTACCTGTTTGTTCTTAAATGTGAAGCTGTTTCCCCTTCACTTGAAGTGGAGGCGACAAGTGGGGCAGATCAAGATGAAACTAGCATTGCAAAAAGGCCTAAACTAGTGACTGATGCTGATGTCAAAAGTGAGGCAATTGGCCTAGCTTTGAAGCCAAAACGAGAGAATGGTGTGGAAAGCCACGTGGAAAGCAAAGGAGAAGGAATCCTTTTGAAGCCCAAGCAAGAGATAGTTGCAAAATCAGCTGCTCAGATAGTACACGAACAACATAGGAAGTCAGATTTTCCCTCTGCACCTCTGGGAGTAATGGAACTTAGATAATTTTTAGCATAAGTTGAATTACAAGAAAATATTATAGTGGTTTCGCATGTCATTGTCTTGGGATTCATGATTCAGTGTGGCCCCTGCTACACGACTGGCCATGACAAGAAGGGTTCATCCCCTTGTCTCATTGAATCCTTACCAAGGGAACTGGATGATAAAGGTGCGGGTCACTAACAAAGGAGGCATGCGTACCTACAGAAATGCTAGAGGAGAAGGCTGTGTCTTCAATGTGGAGTTAACAGATGAAGATGTAAGTGGAGCTCTGATCTTAATCAATTTAGTGGACTTTTTTAAAATGTATTTCCACACTGTTAATAATCGTATGGGCAGCTGATGATTGTAGCTGCTTCTTCTTTTAGGGAACCCAAATTCAAGCTATAATGTTCAATGAAGCTGCTAAGAAGTTCTATGACAAGCTTGAAATAGGAAGGGTCTATTACATATCGAAGGGGACTCTTAAAGTGGCCAATAAGCAGTTCAAGACAGTCCAAAATGATTATGAGATGACCTTGAATGAGTATTCCGAGGTGGAAGGGGCTAGGAATGAAGAGTCTTTTATTCCTGAGACAAAGTTCAATTTTGTGCCAGTTGATATGTTGGGTTCCTATGTCAATGGGAAAGATCTCGTTGGTAAGCATATTGCTTTCCTGTCCCAATGCATGTGAATACTCTGATGTAACTTAAGTTTTATAAATGTAATTTGTTGTCTCAGATATCATTGGAGTTGTTCAGAGTGTTTCTGCAACTTTGAGCATTCGAAGGAAGAGCAACAATGAGACCATACCAAAGCGGGATATAACAGTTGCTGATGAGATGTAAGCTTTTCCTGTTTCCTCTTTGTGACCTTAGGAGCATCTCTGAGTTAGTTATCAACTCTAAAACTTTGGTCATCTAAATTTCAGGAAGAAGACAGTTGTTGTTTCAATGTGGAATGACCTTGCAACTGGTATAGGCCAGGAATTACTTGATAATGCTGATAAATCACCTATAGTTGCTATGAAGTCCGTCAAAGTTGGAGACTTTCAGGGTAAGCAAGAACATTCATGAACTTGGTTTTGTCAGAAAGTAAAGATGCCCTCTTGTCACTTTGTTCCTCAAACTCTTTCAGGTGTATCTTTGAGTGCCCTCAGCAAAAGTGTGGTATTGGTGAATCCAGATATAACTGAGGCAAAGAAGCTTAGAAACTGGTCAGCTTACATTATTCTTTATGCCAACATTATCTTCAGTTCCTGATGATGTGGATTGTTTGTACAGCTTCGACTCAGAAGGTAAAAGTGCTTCAATGGAATCAGTCGGTTCTGGTGTGGTTTCCTCTGGAAAGGGTGGGGCAAGGTCCATGTACTCTGATAGGGTATTCATATCTCATATAACCGGTAACCCCTCCGTGGGAGAGGACAAGGTCAGAGTGAAACCTTTTGTTGCAAAATAGTGGACGTAATATTTGGAACATCAATTTTACTTGTCTTCTGTATCTGAGCAGCCTGCTTGTTTCAACATCTGGGCATTTGTCACTTTCATCAAGCCTGATCAACCCATGTGGTACAGAGCGTGCAAGACCTGCAATAAGAAAGTTACTGAAGCTATTGGTTCAGGATTTTGGTGCGAAGGGTGCCAGAGAAATGATGAATCCTGCAGTTTGAGGTGCTCATATGAAAAATGTCCATCTTTATCCGAAGTTGAGAGACTGTACTTGCTGGACTTGGTTTCATGCTTTTAATCTATGTACAACAGGTATATAATGGTGATGAAGGTAACAGACGCTAGTGGGGATGCCGGGCTCTCAACCTTCAATGAAGAGGCAGAAGAGATCATTGGGTGCTCTGCTGATGAGCTTGACAAATTGAGATCACAGGTTGATGAATTTACCATGAAACCGAACTTACTAGCAGATTCCTTCAAGTTCGTTTGGTATCATTCCTCTCTTGCTCTCCTTTTCTTTTTGGCAGGATTCTGAGGATACTCAGTACCAGATAAAACTGAAGCAGGCTATTTGGGTTCCTCATCTGTTCCGAGTTAGTGTTGCCCTGCAGGAATACAACGGCGAGAGAAGACAGAGGATTACTGTGAGGGCTGTTGCTCCGATTGACTTTGCTGCTGAGTCCCGGTTTTTGCTCGAGGAAATATCAAAGGCGTAGCTCTAGAGTAGGTCCTTGCTGTTAATGTTTTGTACCTACGTGTCTCTGGAAAAGACAACTTAGCTTCAATCTGATCCTACCTGTTAGGAGGAGTGAATCCCCTCTTGTGAGTATTATCCAGGAGCTCACTTAGTACGATATGTCACCTCAGCTTGTAAATTGTACTACAGGCTTTTGATTTAATACGAGGTTGGTTTGTTGAGTTCATGTTAAATATTTTCACGGGCTATTGGTCTTGTCTGGTTCCGCATTTTAGTATCATGTTAAATTTCATACTACACTTATAAAAGACTGGGTCGTGTTTACCTAAAATGTGGAGGCTACTGGGCCCGCTGGGCTTGGGCTGAGCCTTCGAGTTCTCGGCCTAGCAGGGCCCAATATAGAGACAACTTGGCATGGATCAGCTCTTTGTACAAGTAAATTGATGTCCATAAGGGGTATGTTTAATAGCTCTGTCCAATTCTTCCTTGCATTGTATACAAGTATCTGTAGCAGCTTATTGGATGCCAATCTCGGGATAAGAAAGATGCTACTTCCATGAAGACTGTCGGATGAAAAAGATACCAAGGGGATAGGAATAGAAATAGCTCGGTAACTGGATGAACTTCCGGCAATGTTTTTTTATTTCTATCATAGAAATCGCCATCTAACCATTTATCTACAGATGCAAGATATCAGTAACGGCCTCTAGGTTGATTGCAAAGGTTCCACAAAGAGGTACAGCCACCTCCTCATACCTTCTCATAGGGAGAGACCATTACAGCGATTTTATGCAACAGACTCTTTGCGCTGTCATCATTTCCGCTGTCCTTTGATTGTTGAGAGGACATTTCTTGGTATATGTGGAGACTGCCCGTGAAGTCTGTGAAGAGCCCATCCACGCCCATCTTTTGAATCCAGAATTTGTACTCCTGATAAGGGTCCTGATGGAAGTCAAAGTGCAGGAATTGGTTCTCATTTCGGTAAGTATATGGATGCACCTGCAATCACAGTTGAATTCCCAAAATAAAGATTAAGCTGTCATATCCCACAAAGAAGTGAATCTCGGGGGAAATGGTTAAACTAAGCTCGGGATACTTCATGAAGATGGATAAAGATGAGGAAAAGACGTGGAAGATTGCACATAGCAGCAGAATGTTTTATACTCAGTTCTTATGCTAATCATTCTGAATGCGGACTGTGTAACGAGATCAAAATCTCCACCTGTAAATTGTGGGCATGGGCCCGGGCAACAAGATCAGTTGGTTCTTGCAGATAGTTGTGCACAGCAGGAACTACAGTATCCTTCCAAGGGCCAATCCCCACAACATATCGCTTGATGAAGTCAAAGTATTTGTCTGAAGTGATCTCCCAATATGACTGCACGTTTTCCAGGAGAAACATAGAAGTGGCCAAGTAAATCAAGATTAAACCCGACAAGTAGAATTACACACTTTCTGAAACACAGGCTGAGACAAGACTATAATTGTTACCAATAAAAATATATGCACGACTGGATCTGGGGAAAATTGAGTGGAGTAGTTCATAAGGTACTTTAAGCATGCGAGGAATAAACAGGGAGAGAAGTGAAAGTTGAGACCTGATTTGTGTCCTGCGTTGGAATTGTAATATCATCAATCAGGAAGATTTTGGGGGAGTCAGTGAGATTCGAGGCATATACGAGAGAAGTTGGGGCAAAGGACTGAATGAAAACAGGCTGCTTCAACCAATCCTCTGACATATAGGAACCTTTGTATCCATATTTCTTCAGGGTCTCCACAAACTTATCTTCGAATCTCTTTCCACGTGGCCATTTTACCTGTTGACATGAGATAGAAATTGAAAAGTTGTCTAATTGAATAAAATTCAAAGCACCGTCGAAAAATAATTGACTGATTTTCAAGTGAAAGTATCTTTCATGAAACAAAGCAGTCTGTGATTTATCTATGACAGGTCAGGTCCATTCTCTGTGCAGATTGAGATGAGTTTGTTGTTCCCAATTCTTCTAAATTAAGGAAAATGAGGAAAACTTCGGGAAATGTTTTTCTTCAGACTTGCCTCAATTTGCAATAAGTCTTAGTAAATTGAGGAATATACAACTTGGGAGCATTCAGTTCAATCAGACTGCAACTACATTCTCACTAATTATGTTGCTCCTATTGATTTTGCCAAGAAGTTCTCAAGAAAGAGCTGACCGTTTTGAGAGCTGAGAGAAGGCAAACAAGGACATGGAAGAGACATTTACATGCTCATTGATGAAGACGGGATTCTTAATCTCAGGATAGATTCCAATGACTCTGGGCGCATCCAATGCAACTGCAATGAACTCCTCAAAGGTAATGATCTGAAACTTCCCTACAAAATTATAGCAAATCGACAATAATATGAAAACTCCCAACATCCTGAGAAAATATCTTTGCAATTCTAGAATAGCAATGAGTACTATATATATATATACTGTTGCCATTTCAGTTTGATTTTCCATTTTGGATCTTAGTAAAACTTAAATCGCTACCATATATGCAATTTGACTTCATGTCCTTTTTTGTTCCCCAAAATACCAACTGAGAATATGCAACGGTAAAGCCAAAGTAATTAAATGCAATAAAGGGACTGACCATTATATTGTTGATCCCGGAAATAATACCTCTGCCTTACACGTAATGACTTCAGCTCCTTCAATGTGAAATCAACTGCACGATATAAAGCATTATAAATATGGCATTGTAATATTTAATAAAAGATTCAAACGGAAGTAAAGAAAAGGCAATTTATTCTTTACCCGTAAAGAATCCAGTTGTGTTAACCCCTTGAACCTCGTAAGTTCTTTTACGGCCAGCAAACTCCTTATGATGAGCAATATCAGTCGTGTCATCGAGGATGACATCATGGAAGCATATGAGAACTCCATCTTTGGAAGATAAGATATCACTCTCAATGAAGTCAGCACCCTCTTCAATTGCTCTCTATAATTGTTGAGAGACACAAAATCGTTTATAAATGACAGGGAGACAAAACCTGATACACATGCCAAGATAATCTCTTTTCTAATAGGCAAAAATGAAAAAAAATGCTGCTAACATTCCATGGAACGTGAGAAATCCTAACTTATCAAACTCTGGGGCTTCAAGGTACTATACTTCCTGAAGGTGGCAAAGAAAGCTAGTACACCATAGTAGATCAGATAAAAATGAGCAACTTCAAGCAGCTAGTACGTCAGTGTGATTCTTCAACTGAAACATATGAAAATGTAGACCAGGGGGTTCCAAACAGTACAAAATGTTCACCATGTAAGCAAAAGCGGTTTCTTCCGGAATCTCTCCATTTGCACCACGATGTGCAATATTATAAGGCCGGGAAGTCTGAAGAGGCTGTTTTAAACCATTGGCTACTTTGCTTGGCAGGGGATAGAGAGGCCTTGCAGCAGCCTGAGCAACAAGCAGTATAAGGGAAAAAAGAAAAGAGCCTGCAAGTATAACTTGTTCTGGTCAACAATTAAGACTAGCTACTAGTATAAAGAACAGGCCAATCTAAAGATGTCCGCCAGAAAATGACAAGAATTTCTGCTCAAAACTCTCCATATTGACAAGCATCCTTTAATGCTTACAATGAATAACAGCTTCATTCTTCCAAGATTTTAGCTTGTTTATTCCAATAATGGGATAACAAACCTCAACCATATAAAAAAAGACTGAACCATGGAAGTCATGTTAAAAGGGGCGAACTTGGGATAAGCAAATTAGGAGTATTTCACTGGATGTTTACAACGAAATGTTAAGAAAGAGGATACCACTGATGCACAACCAGAGGGAGCAAAAACCAGAAAATCATGATTGTAAGGAGATAATCTAGGAACTGATTGTACTAACTGCTTTTGGCCATTTACTGAGGACATTTCAGTAACTAATGCTCCTTTACAACTCACAACCACATAGCAATGAACAATAATAGACGTTTCAACACCACAGGATTGGCTTTCAATGAGTCAGAAAATAGGTCCAGTAATGATCGTTGCTTTTCAATCTCATAGTCTACCTTGGTTACACACCTTGATTAGGAAGCAAACGATGTGGGGTAAAATTAACATTTTGACCTAGTAAAGGTGAAATTTAAATGGCAAAGGGAGAGAAGCAATTTCACTTTTTCGTCTACAAAAAGGACCTGTCCAGAAGAAAGAGAGTAATAAAGGGCAGGGGAAGTCCACAGCTGATAATTGAACCCAAAGAACTTTACTCTCAACTCGAGGGGCATACCACTTAGCAATCCCTTTTCTTAGAGAAAAATGCATTTTCTAATCATAAAGAGGGCAGCACCTAAAAACATAACTTAACTTACCAAAATTGCTTAGCTTTTGTAAGATGTAGGAACAAACAAACGTTGCCCAAACGATTTGGAGCTAGGGACATTGAATTAACCGAAACATGAAACGCAATGAATAGATTAAAAAGAAACTGAGCCCAGAAAAGCCATTTCTGTATTGACACTGACGGTAGCAATCATCACAAAGATTTAACTTTCGCCACATACAAGGAATCAAGAAAGCAGATCAAGAATCAGAATCCTACCAAATAGCCAATTCGAGAAAACAAATAGAGTCAAAAGTAGACATTGCCCAGAAACTTGAATTCATCGATCGACAACTGTAATAAGAACCGCCAACGAAATGCAATGCCCAGAAGACCAATTAAAGAACATAGCAGGAAAAATCAAAGCTTCGCGATGGATTTAGCCTTCGTCTTACAGGGGAAACCCATGATGATTGAATCCCTTGACTAGTTGACCTCCCTGCTGCTGCTGCCGCTACCGCTTCTTCTTCAAAGGATTCCCCCCCACACGCACCTCTTTCTCTCTCAACACTCGGTTGTGATATACCACATGAATATATTGACGAGTGTGTTGTCGGGGTTGAACCGTGTGCAAACGTGCGATGAATTCTCCATCCGTCTCCGAGAATTGTACCTCAGACCCAAGAATATTCTTGGTTTCATATTCCCCAGTCGTTAGGCACTCTCCTTGTCAACGGGAGGAGCGTTGATCTCGAATCGTCTCTCTCCACATCATTTCCAGACTGTCACGGTCTAATGCTCTATCTTTAGGCCATTTTTCTAACGGAAAATTACACAAAAAAAACACACACAGTTTATAACTTTTCTCAAGAAGCCAAACTTTTAAAAATTTAAAAATAAAATTATGTATTATTATTATTATTATTTTATTTTATTTTCAAATTAGACAATTTCTTTAATTATTTTACTAAGTGCTTATATGGCATATCCTACATGGCATTCCGTTTGCCACATAGGCTAAAAAATACTATTAAGTAATTATTAAATAATATATTAATGCTTTATTTATTAAGTCCACTCACTGCTCACCACTGTACCCCCAACTCTCTCTGATCTTAATTCACAGTTTCGTCTTTGTTGAGGGCCGGAAAGAATCAAGTCTACCTTTGATTTTAGTTGGTAGAGCCCTTTCCATTTATCATTTGAATTTCTATTGTGGTTGGATTAGTTGATGCTTTGACTTGTCGACCGTGTCGATCGATCGAGGGACCTGTGGCAACCGATTAGAACAAGGTAAGGGCAATTTTTCGTTTGAGGGGGAGTGGGGTTGGCTTGAAGGAAAATAAAACATTTGATTTTTGTTCTAGGATTCCTTCCGACTACAATAATTAGTGGAAAACCTTTGTCGTCCATTATCTTTTTGGATTCGATATTTTGGAAAATCCGTGCTTTGATTTGCTGATGATTGTGGAAAAGTGGGTGTTTGATCCTTAAAAATGTGTGGTTTGCATAAAAACCGTAGTTATTGAAGAATTTAATAGTTTATGACTCGAACCGAAAGTACATAGATGACTTTCTTTCTTCAAAATCTCCCTCATTAATTTATGTTCATTCTTTACTTGCAAGTTCCCTTTCTTTGGTATTCTTTATCCATTTACTTTCTCTTGTCGCAGCTATTATTAGAATATGTAATTTTTTTTATTAAGAATTGATTTTTTTTAAATTTCCCTTAGGAGTGGAGTTTTCCATAATGAAAACGTTGCCTTAATCTCCAATTGCAATTTTGATTACTTCATTGATTGACCCATAATAGCTGGAAGTGGATGAGAAATTCGAATGCTGAGTCTGTTCTTCAAGGTCGACAGCGACCAGAGAGAGGGAGGTAGGGAAAGCGTTGGTAAAAAGAATATTATGATAAAATATTAATATATTGGTTTAATAATTAATAATAGTATCTTTAGTCTACATGGCGAAGGAATGCTACGTGGGATATACCATTATAAGCACTTAACATAATAATTAACATATATAGTTGTCTAATTTGGGAACAAAATGATAGTACATGATTTTATTTTTCAAACTTTAAAAGTTTGGCTCTTTTTTCTTTAGAAAAGTTATAAACTATGTGTTTTTTTAATGTAATTTTCCCTTTTTCTAAACGTAAATTTTTTTTTGGGGCGCACTACCGAATCTATAAATATTAATGGAGAATTCAAAGAAAAAAATTGAAGTATTCGACATCCTCAGCTAATACTTTGCAACGATACTTCCATAATATTGAATTATTACACCGTCATGGTCTGATTGTAGTTTCTGCCCAAACCATCAATGATATTTTCATCGTGCTTATACCAGGAATTCCAAGATTGGAGTTGATCCATCATTTGCGACCAATTAGCTTATGCAATGTACCCTATAAGATTGTGACGAATCTGATAGCAAATAGGCTACGAGCTCTGATGCCGATTCTAGTCGTCCCTAATCAGGTCAGTACTTTTGTTGCAAGCAGGCACATGCAACGTAACATTGTTATTGCTCGAGAATTGATTCACACGATGAGAAGATTGAAGGGTCGACAAAAGCTTTGTTGCTATAGAGGTGGACTTTGAAAAAGCATACGATAGATTGGCCTGGAATTTTATTGAGGATACATTCGAGGCTATGGGTATTCCATATAGTTCCAATCAATCATCATGGATTGCATAACTTCTCCTACTATGATGGGCTTTGGAATGGTGAGCCATCAAAAGATTTTACTATGGGAAGGGGGATTCGTCAGGGATGCCCGCTTTTGCCTTACCTGTTTGTATTATGCATCCAAAGATTGGGACATATTATCTCCACTAGAATCCAAGATGGGCAGTGGAAGCTAGTAAGTGTAGGGAGGAATAGCCCTACCATCTAGCAATTGATGTTCACGGATGACTCACTCTTATTTGCTAAGGCCTCAATATCCCAAATTATGGCTGTCGACGAGGCACTTGATTAGTTCTACAATGCATCGGGAAAGAAGGTTAATTAATCTAAAATTGTAATGTTTTCCTCCCATGATGTAACAGTTCGTGCTGAGATGCTATCAAGGCATGTTGTGGTTTCACGGTGACTGATAAGGGTAGATGTTTCCGTGTCCTAATACTACATGAAAGAGTGTCAAAGTGTATATATTAGGGGGTTATTGATAAGGTTAGTGCTTGGTTAAATGGGTGGTTGGCATCAACTCTCTCCTTGGCAGGGCGCACTACTCTCATTAACTCAGTCTTTACTTCAATTCCTTGATATATCATGCAGTCCACAAGGTTATCTAGAGTTCTTCTAGAGGAAATTATGCATTTCTACAGGAAATTCTTATGAATAAGTACCAATTCCTGATTGAAGATCCATTTGCTAAACTTGGATATTGTTACTCAACTAATGGAGAGAGGATGCCTTGGCATCAAGAGGCTTGATGAATTTAATCATGCATGCCTTGCTAAAATGTGTTAGGGTTTGTTTACACATAAAGATCAACTCTGGCCTATGGTGTTGTGGCACAAATATATGCAATGGATAGAATTATTTTGTCATTTAATCGCAAAAACGATGTTTCGTGGCTTTGGAGCTCTCTTTGTGATGTATGGAATTTTATTTCGAATGGTTTCTTGGCCAAGTTCTAAATGGATGCTTGGATTCCACATCATGGACCGCTAATTGAAGAGTGTTAACTTTCACCAAATCCATAGATTAAGAAACTTATGACTTCACATTTTGTCTTACCCTCAGAAAATTGGAGATACGATGAATTTGCCCATTTGTTGGCACATTCTACTATGTTATTAATTGCCTCAACTAGACACCTGAGATCAAGTGACCCTCCAGATCAAATTGTATGGAGGTTTTCAAGCAACGGGCACTTAACAGTTAAAGAGGCCTATTGTGGAAGATGATTTGGAAGTAGTAGGGACTATAGAGAATTCTTCGCTCCTATGGCTAGTTTGACATGATCGGCTTGTGACTAATTGAGTTCCAGGCTATAAGAGGTCTATGTGACTCCGCAATATGCTCGGCATGTGGACTTCAAGTTGAGACTACGCTCTACTCTCTTCAGGATTGTCCTCAAGTTAGTGCAATATGGAATGCGATCATCTCGAGTTGCAAACAAATGCACTTTTTCTCTAATGATTAGGTTTAATGGTTAATGAGGAACTTAAATGATTTCATGGATAGAATGTCCGGGCCTTCATGGGCTATAATCTTTGGGGTACGTTCTTGGCTAATATGGAAATGGTGAAACTTTTAGGTGCATAGTTCTCACTTTAGTTGGCTGGACCAACGTTCAATGGTAATTCTCTGTCTAGCAAACTCCTATTGCCTTGGAGGGGACCTCACTTTCGCAAGTAGCGACCAAAGAATGGAGATGTATCGGATGGGAGAAGTTTGCTTATGGGTGCATCAAGCTAAATACCAACGGTGCTGCTAAAGGGAACCTAGGTATGATTGATAATGGTGGACTCGTCCAAGATGATATAGGGAGATGGTTAGGAGGTTCGTGCATAATATTGTAGCGTCCACAATGATTGGAGTTGAGCTTTGGGCTGTGAAGCCGCGTTTCAAGTAGGCTTGGGAAATGCAATACCGAAGGTTCATTTTTGAGATTGACTTGGAGGTGGTGCTTAAGTCTATATGGGCATGACAAGTGTATTTAGGTTGGCATAAGGAATTCTGCTATACATTTGTCGGGTTTTGGATTAAAATTGATTAATAACTTAACACACACATTTCATAAAGGTAATGCTTGTGCGGATTGGTTTGTGAATGATGCAATTTATTAGGCGATGGGTTTTCATTGGTTAAATACTTATCATTTGAGATTAGAATCTTTATTATTTGATGATCTTATAGGAATTGTAGTACTTTATCTTTATTCCATGTAATATATTATTTTCTCTTTGAACTTTTCATCTTGTTTTTTCTTATAAAAAAGTCCACTGTTCTACAATTAATTTCAATTTTAGTAGGATTTACCCATTAAATTATTCTTTCTAAATTTCATCCTCTTTTTTTTTTTTCATTCTTTCCTACCATGTATTTTTTCTTACATTAATGTTTTTAGAGAATGAGAGCAAGAGATAGAAGGATGTACTCATGCAAGAAGAATCGGGTTTATGCCGCCCCACTCATTATTTCATGTTGACCCAAAATGGATGCATTTCTAAATTTCAATTTATGAATAGGATTGAAATTAGTGAGGTGATGTTAAATTAGTCAGAGAATTTATTCATATTTGTATGAGTACGTTACCATTGCATAAATTTAAGTGAATATGGTGTGACTATTGCCTCAGTTCGAGCATTGAACTTTACGTTAGAGACAAAATTCATTGAAGACATGGGAGGAAGACCATTCTAGGCACTTGTCTAGTCATGTAAATTACTAAGTTTGAATTCCCGAATTTGAATTCTTACTCGTATTTGCAAGCTGCTTTAACCTCAACAATTAATCACGTTCTAATTAGGATTATCAGAAAGGACATTTGTTGTCATTCACTATATTACTGGTTTGGTGCATAGACCAATTGACACTGTTATGCTGTCTGCGGGGGGGCCCTGGCTGGCTGCCAGAAGCGTCGTCCTTACTTCCAATAAGAAAAATTCTAGTCACTTGCTTTTCACTGCCTTGGATTTTTGAACGATTGGGCATGTCGGTATTAAGTTAGGAAGCCGGCCAGAAACTCGAAGAATCATATAAATGAGGTGGAAATGACAGAAGAAAAATTGTAAAAATTTTGTTTCATATTTCATCGAAATTCCCTATGGCAAAATTAAAAAAAATTATCCCTCGAAAATTAATTTTTTAGAAAAATTAATGGAGAAAAATGGATAAGGTGAATGCCAATGGGCAAGGATAAACAGCCACCCAACACCCCTAAAAAGGCAAATATTTATGGGCATGCACCATATTTAGTCAAATAGGCAAATATGGAAAGTGTCCACAGGTTGATAAACAGCTATCCTGCTGATTTAGGTTGCCATCTCTGGCATATTTAGGGTTAGATTTAAATGGTCCGATCTCAATAAAAATGGTGAATATCATACTAAACCCACTTAATTTTTTTAATCATTATTTTATTATATTATCAAAATTATCTTATTTGGTGTTCTTAAAAACTCTTCATTTTAAATTTTTTTGTTCCTTAAATAAATTTACTAAATTCCTCACGAGCATATTACTATTTACATAGGAATGTAAAGCGTTCTTATTCAACACATTGTCAGCTAACTATTCAAGCTTAATCAAGATTTTTTTTTTCAATGTGTAATTTGTGATATTTAGAAATTTACCAAATGCTAATTAATTTGGGTTCGATTAGACTCAATCCACTAACCTATTCCCGATACTCGAGCCAAGTTGCCTCCATTTAATTAAAGAGACAGGTGCCATATTACATCGATTGACTAATATTGGTAGCTTGACCAGGAGTGGAGATTACAATATATAAGTATGATCGCATCACAATAAATATATAGCCAACCTTATATAAACTCGATCGAAGCTAGTGATTTTTTTTTTTGGGTGAAAATTGAAGCTAATGTTTTGGTTGTACATGAAAACTATTTTTTTAAAATTTTAATCTTGCCATGTAAACCTTAATACATAATAGTTAGACAAAGACGAGCATATTTACGGTATAGATCATAGATCATAGCTACCTTACCATAGCTCTTACGTATCTATCTTCGGGTGCTTATATGCCCCAGGCCCTATCGTTCATACTGGCTTCTCGGGTGGGTAGGAGTTGCCATGGCGCTACCAAGTCCAAGTGATTAGTCCCTATGTGTACGTACGGCTCTATCTCATAGGAGAAAGACTGGGATACGAAGCAAAACAAGGGGAAACGCTCAAATTTACATATATAAAGGGACGCAGACCAGCATCCTCTATAACAGTCTGAGAATGCATAAAATGATACAGAACATAAAAGGAAGCTAAAGTTCTTCGACCAAATCCCAGGAGAAGCCTCGAATAAGACTCACTTTGATCACTCCCCAATAATCTTCCGACACGCTCCATCCCTTCCTTAGAAAGGAATAGGGTTCGAGGTGATAAAAATATGCTTCACAGTTTGTCCGCATCATCCCCAGCAGCATGCGCCACAAACTCGGCCGGGGTCAGGAATACCCCATGGCAACTGCAGACGATGCTGATTTCCCCCGTGTAGTACCTGTAAAGGAACCCCTCTGTCACCTTCTCATCTGCATCGCATCCTAGCTTGAGCTCCCCGCTCGGTGCAGTCTTGCTCTTGAGCTGGATCCAGTCCTCCCATCCCTTCTCCCTCATGAGTCTCATCTTCTTGGCCACAGATTTGGGTTCAGCATGTTCCACCAGAACCGCCTCGCTGCTACTGGGAGAGGATATGACGATTGGAGAAGTTTCCGATCCCGGAAGCAGAGGTTGCTTGCCTTTATTAGCAGCCGGAGTAGGGGCCAGATTCGTTTGCGTTGATATGGAGCTGCTTGAGCCTTTTTTTGGTATATATAGAGCACATAGATGAAAGGAACTTAACTGTGGATTAAGAGAGCATTGAAAAATAGGCAAGACTAAAGTCGAAGGGCTTAAACCTAATATAGACATTTGAAGGTTTGGCGAGTCTCATTCAACACCGACCTATTGATCGACTCCTGGGAGAAAAACTAACACCCACATATGTACACAAAAATAAAAGCATAATTAAGGCTTCAAGTTGGGACCTAAATCAATAAATGGCTTTAGCATTGGGTGTAAGCATCGTCCAAAAGAATGCTTGTGCACGCGCCCAGAGAAAAGTAAACCTCTTAGATCTATCGATCTATCTATCTGTGGCGCAAACTGTTGCATTAAAAATAACCCAAAAAATTATAGCTTTAGAGCATTTGGATTTCTTGATTTTACCGGAAAAGGTCCAAGTGGAAATTCTTGTGCCGTAAGTATCCGCTCAATCGGCTAGTTTGTTAACTTCCATGAGATACATATGCAGTCACATGATCGAAGCTGAACTCATGACAGCATCAAGTGGATTAATCTTTATTGTCAGTATTGATCAATACATTTTTAGGGGATTACTTGGTCGATACACTATCTTGTGGTAAGATCAATTAATTGGGGATCGTTTCTAACTTAAAACTTTTCCCTGGTGCTGCTTCTGTATTGACATGTGGTCCATTTGAACAATCACGATACTATAATTGATCTAATCTACCTTTTGTTGGTAAGTGGTCAGATATGAATCTAACTAGGGTTTTTTCATGTTATTGCTCGTCATAGGATAACGGTTTATATTTTTATTTCAAATCAATTTATGATTGGCATGCATGTCCTAATAACGGTGTATATTTAGCATGCCCATCAACAATTGACTTGAGATTCCAATAATCTCAAAGTCTTTTAATCATGTAGTCAGCAAGCGTAAAGGATTTCTTAGTTGTCAAAAACCCAGAAAACAGATTATTGTGCAGAAGGTATGCGGTAGAACAAAAACTCAGTATTCTGTTCTATATTTATAGCTAAGTCGACGGTTTGATTCTTGCAGTGATATTTTTTTTCCCTTATAATTTCCTTTTCCTATTCTAAAGCTAATTATGGTTTTCTTCAGGGAAAAAAAAGGAAATCCTAAACAGAAAACGAGTTTTCTAATTCTGGCATGCAAAATCTCGAGGAGAAGAAATCGATAAATAAACCTCGGAGTTTAGATGGAAAAACTAAAGAAACGAATTGAAATATGTAACAGAATTACCTTCAGCTGGTATGTTGATGGTTCCCGATGAGTGCCCGGTCTGAAGATAATTCATTGCACGACGGAATGCTCGGTGTTTTAAGACGGATGCAATTTCAACCGCCATACCGCTGGGCACCAAGCTCGGTGATAGCCCCTGAGATGCTGACACCACAGACACCTGTTGCTGTGGCTGCGGCAGTGGCGTCGCCATCACTTGCTGCTGCTGCTGGTGTCGCCCCACCGGTGGCAACCCCGTCAGCTGCTGATGGGGCAGCACCAGAGTCGGAAACACAACCTGCTGACTCCGGCGCTGCAGCCCTGGCGGAACCGTCAACATCTGCTGCTGCATTGGTGGCAGCATCAGCCGTTCTGGGGCCATCATCTGCTCTAACAGCCTCCTCTGGGTCTCTTCGATGATCCTCCTTTGGTACTCAAGAAACGGCACTGTCTGCAGCTCCTGCTGGAACAGACTCTGGTGCGGCGGCTGCTGGAGTGGCCCGGGTGCGGTTGGTTGTAGGGTGCTGGATGACATTGAGAGGGACAGGAAGTCCCTCGGTGGTGGCGGAGCTCCCTCATTGATCTCCAGGCGGTTCCGGAGAGAGAACGGTGGACGAGCCAGACTGCTGAAGGACAGGCTGAGGCTCAGGTCAGGCTGCATGGAAGATGCAGAATCGCACAACTGGCCCATGCCCTGCTGAGGAACGTTCTGCCGCCCGGTGAAGTTGAACTGAGTCATCCCAGCACACTGATCATCCGCTTCGTTCATTTTCTCTTCTCCTAGAGAAAATGATCGATCAATTAGTGCACGAGACTCGTAAATATGTATTTATCATGATATCTAAACAGATGGTTAGAGTGAGGCATGCGATAATTGGATCAAATTAAATGCGAGTAAAAAAAGAAAAAACCAAAGAATGCTCAACAAAATTCGGCACTCAAGAAGGACATGGAAGCGGCTTACGATAATAAGAAAAAATGCTCGTAATGGAAGGAGAGGAAAGACTAAGCTACATGTAAGAGGGCCCTTTACGATAACGTGCTCGACGGGGATCAGCCAAGATCTTCACCGGAATGTTGACTGCTCCGGCGACTCCTTGCTGTATAACTCAACGAACCCTATGATACAGATTGCTGCGTCTTGAAGTGATTGAAAACTCTTCTCCTCCACCTCTTTTTATATGCAGAAAACACATAATTCAAGGGAAAGGGTTTGAGAATGAGACGCCAGCTCTTGGGACGACACATGGAGATCCTGGCATTGACGAGGGTCTTGCATTAGACAACAGAGGCTCGTCCTCTTTCCCTCCCTCTCTCTTTAACCCATTAATTGCGGAAAATTTTTTTACTCTTTCATTGAGCCAATGTCTGTATTGGAATAGACTCTAATTTATTAGATTTCCGGATGATAATTGATAATAAAAAAATCAATTTATCAATAGACTAAACGATCTTTTGCTTGGTCCTTTGATATGATGCAAATAAAAGAAGGGAGAGGATAAATGGGAAGATGGAAATGAAAATTTATTACTTTTGGTCACACCAATGAATTATAAGCTGTCATTGCCCATGTAGGGGAAATACTAATAGAGAAGGAGTATTAAATGTAATTGGCATGGTAATTTCTTCATATGAGTGCATTATATCTAGAAATTTAATAGATTATGATAAATTAGTGTAAAATACTGTAAACATGAATTTTTTTATTTTTAATATTTAAGTATAAAATATCATTTAAAAAGAAGAGATAATAAATCACCATCTAGTAATTTTGATTGCCTAGTAATAATTCTGAATGGGCAAGAGCCCGCCAAGTGAATTAATTGCCCATAAATTGCTCTTATGAGGCATTGATTTGGCAAAGTACAAGAGAAGTATAGTCGTAGTAGTAGTAGTACTATCCTTCTGTTCTTATCTAAATGGTGCACTCTGAAGGCCCCAACATTGGGTTAATCAAGTTCACTCGACCGACATATGCGCAGGTTTTTGATTATCGGATCTCGTCACAACCTCATATGTCTGGGAAAAGAAAGAACACAAATCATTTGAAGCATAACGGTTACAAACTACTCGAGCATAGAAATTCGTTAATAATTTTGAATTATAATTATATGATAAATGATAGAATAAAATATATAGAATAAAATGCGTTTACTCTAAACACCTATGAAGTATGATTTGGGATAAGATATTTTTGAAAAATGCCTATTTAGATAAGCCTTGTGGAAGAAAAATATTTTTAATGAGTTAAAGTTCGTTCCCACCCGCCCAAATTCGTAATTATGACATCATAAACTACTGAAATTTGTGTCCGACAATTTGCACTATCAACGTAGGGGGGAATGAAAGGTACGGTTCGGATTTTGCATGGGGCGACAACTGAGTGACGTGATTGTTGATCTGTTTCCCCTATAATTTCTACTTTTTTTTAATGGGGTTTTACATTTATTGTATTTTTATTTCAATTTTTTTCCACCAAACGGCAGAAAGTTTTGTCTGATCAGAAGGGCTCCCCGTGTGGGGACAGGACTAATCAGGTGACGCCACGTCACCGTTAGAACAATGTATCCAGTGGACGTTCTGACCGAGGTCAAACAGGGAGAAGACTTTTTTATATGAGTAACGTCTGGACTCGAAAAAAAAAAAAAAGAAGCGACGTACGAAATTTTGATAGCCACTTTAAAACCGGGCAATTTATTTATTGCGAAAATCCAAGTTTGTAAATCAATTATTCAATTAAAATCAACAAAAATATTATATATTATTTTTTATAAAACTCTTTAGTTTTTTTTTATTCCATGCATCCCACGATGTCGGCTGATCGGGGTTGTGCGAGGGTGAATGAAAATTTGACTAGATGGGCCTTTCAATTCTATGGGCCAAATTTTTTCAGCCCAATCGCAAAACCCAACATCTCTCAGGCCCACGTAAGAAGCAAGGCCCGGATTAACCAAAATCCACATTTCATTGCCCCCCACGCCCCTTTCAGTGATCACCCAGTGCTAGAAAAGCTGAAAGCTCTGCCATTTTATACGGAAAAAAAAAATCTAAGAGAGTTCTAGCATTAAGAGGTGCAAGGATCAGGTTGCAGAGTCTACAACGTACGTCTTCACGCCTTTGAATCTTCCGACTTTCCGGATTGAACTCTGGGCCCCTTTGGCACAATGATTTTTCTGCAAGGAAGGATTGCTAAGCGATGCTGATGACAGGTTTTATCACACTGGCATCTCTCATAATGGGCAAAAAAATTTAAAAGAAAAAAAAAAGAGTCCATTGACAGGTATTGGGGCCACGGGCTAAAAGGAAAGAAGCTGTCTCTATCTCTGAGCATCATATGCAGTGTCTGTTTATTGCTTCTCGGTGGAGGAAAAGGTGGAGAGAGTGTGGCACAGAGAAAACTTCAGTTTTTTCTTTCTGTTCGTTTGTCCCTACGGATTGCAGAGACTGATCATCTGATAAGGTTTCTGCACTTCTTTCTATGCCCGTTTTTGGAAGGTAAGTACTCAAGACAAATGGAATATAGAGGAGGGGACAGTGCAGACTTGTATATGTTCTTCTGGGGATCATCACAGATAATTTTTCATTGAAAAAATGGGATTATTTTTAGGAAATTGTCTCCATAGATAACATTCTTTCCTCTTGTTAGATAGAAGTTTTCTATAGCCAAAGAGAGTAGAAAAAATTGAGTTACCGGTGAGAATAACATTCAATTTAATATTGAAATTGATATAATTATCAATTTGAAAAGGAGAAATAAAGAAAGAACAGATTCTTAGAATTTTTTCTTGAATTAATAAGTACAGCAGATTCTATATGCTTTCCATCTTTTCTTCCTCTTCTTCATTTTTTTTAATATCTTGTTCTTGTAGGCACACCGCTCGGTGACATTGCAGTTTACAAACTCAATCATGTCCTCAGACACGCGATTTTGATGGAGATATATAGCAGGGAATTGATTTTGGTGTACGTTTGAATTAGTACCATAATTGTCCTTGTCAACTGTTCCCATTATATGGAATAATTTCATAAGGTTATGGTCTGATTGGTGCAACGACCTACAGCTTCAGTCAATCAACATAGATATAGATAACAGAAAGGAAGATTTATTTCTCTGTGTAGGTTTTAGGGTTTCTTCATCTTCATCCATTAATTCCAAAGAACCAACTTTATATAGTGTGGGATCCGAGGCGGTATGTGATATCTGCTAAGATGGAGTCTGTTGATGATGGTCATAGATTGTAAAATAATTGGCAGATGCATCTTGGAAGGCCCACTTTCTCATTGCAATATAGATTTTATATTCAAATATGGTAAATGAAAAAAAATCATGATTAAAAGAGTTTTATATGATATTTGGTTCCAACCACAATTAATCGGATTCCAAAATTTCGAGTATTATATGATATAACCAATAAATATTCATGTGAAATTTAGAGCCTATCTCCATTCTCTTGAATATGTTGATTACTGTATGTAGTCTTTCACTCTGCTTCATGTGTTTGAGAACTACAACGTTTAATTGACACATAGTGTAAGATGAATAACCGACCCCAAACGCTCCATCCCAAACAAGTTGTCTACGGAACATTGAACAAGTAAATGCCCTGGCACAAGCCCCACATGGGTCTCATCATTTCTTTGATTCTCATTCCCATATCTATCCACACGAGTCTGCTGCTTCCCAGAACAAACTGCCAGCGTGGACAGGTCTACTAGGGTTTTGTAAGGCTGAAGCTACAGAGAGCATCAGGGTTTTTTGTTTTTCCCCTTTGTAAGGTCTATTAGGGTTTTGCATTAGGTTTTCCTGGGTTCTACAGAAGCCGGCAAGTTTAGAGAGAGGGCTTCGGCCTTTTTGACTGCAACTGCAGCTGCAGCTCTCTTATTAGTTATTATTACCCGCTTTTCAATAATTTCGAAGCATGCTGCAGATAGCAACTTCCATGTGTCTTTCTTCCCTCCTTTTTCCATTTTTCCCCCCCTTTTTTCTCTCCTTCGTCTTTTCCAGATTATTAAGTGTACCGTCAGATGCTGAACCGGCAGGGGGACGCACTCGCAGATATGTGAGTACTCGAACTCCACCTATATTATAATATGGAAGATTACGTGATCGGTCTGATTAGTCGGAGCAAAAAGCTGTGTCTCCTACGAAATACTATATGTATCCTCTTGCTTTCTTCCTAGTGAGTATTGTTTCACTTTATGCTTGGTGACCTTGTGTTGGAATTAACTAGATCTCGATTGACATATAGCTCCCCCTTCTTGGAACTTCCCGCTCCGGAAGAGCCATCAGGGTTTCTCTTGGATAGCAATTTTGGTGTACTCTATCTAGCTAGCTCGCTCGCTCGCTCTATCTATAAAGCAACAACGCATACATGCGTCAAATAAAGGTAATGTGGTAAAAGAACCGAACAAGAGACACGTCTTGTTACTGTCATTGATAAATCTTAGTACTTAAAAAGTAAAAAATAAAAATAAAACATGTATGAAGCTGTATGGACCGATCGATGAGAAAATATCCTTGGGTTGATGGTGGCAACAATTAGAGTCGAGAGAGTAAATCGTATGTGGTCCATGTGTTACGCGGATCTTGCACTATGTGAGTGGATGCTTTAAAGAGACCTTATTTTTTTTTCTGGTCCCTCACCTGCAATCACAAGTGCAATAGATGCCCTAGGTGTGCTATATACATATAATTTAATCTAACTATATATACATACATATCCTATAATTAGTCAAGAAACTCTGAGAACACGTATCTGGCATTGGGTATCTCGAGCAAGATGGAATTCTCGTTTCGTTCTCAGCGCTAGATGGGGGCCATCCAGCAAGCACGCGTTGTTTCATCGACTTCTTGCAAATGGTAAAGCTATTCTGGCCGTATTGAATAAAGCGTGCAAAACCCTAACTTTTCTTTTCTCAATTATGTGGTGGCTTTCCATGGTCCCCTTCTTGACTTCGAATTTTTAACCTAACCCTAGATTGCAACCATATTCCCTCATCTTCAAGAGAACACTATGAATTTAGACGAGCTACGAGAAGGCCACTTTGTAATCAAATTATCGCAGAAAACTATGGCAATTTAGTTTTTCTTTTTGCTTCTTTTTTGGCAGTGTAATTTTGATTATCATTGATGCATCGTTAACGAGTCAACTTAATTTCCAAGCCTTCGTACAAACTCGGACTCGACTATAAAATTTCCTTTTTCTATAGAATTCCAATGAAAATTAGTTAGTAAGGTTGAATCTAGGGAATTTTTTTCCTTCCATGTTATTCTCGCAAATATAGTTTCCATTTTTTCTTGTTTCTTTTTTGTGATCCTACAACAAAATTAAAGTTAGAAATTGAAGTACAAAATTTAACTTTCACTTTCATTTTCAGCTCTTCTCTCTCTTTCTCTATACCCCTTATTCCTCGTTCCCTCCTCATCCTCAACATCATCATCTTCTTCTTCCTCGGTTGCCCATCCGAAGTTCTGCTGCAGAAGTCTGTATATCCAGGGCTGGTGCTGCTCTGACAGAACCTGTGACCGAGCTTCTCCACTTGAGGTAAGTTGATTAGTTCTTATTCAAAAAACCAAAGCTTTCATTGTCTCAGGCACCACTGAAACCAGCAAATCTGCTTAATTTCTTGATGTTCATCCTGCTAGACTGTTCTTGTCTTCTTTAGTCCCATCGATAATTCTCATTGGATGCCAATTTATCGGCTTATTACGAGGTTTCTCCAATATTTTCCCTGATTTTATCAAATATTGGATGGTCAAAGTATGGCAAAGTCGAAAGGGAGGGAATATGAGTGAAGCAAAGTATTATGGATCTTCTTGGTCACCAAGCCAGCATAAAAATTTTCAAGAGGAAGAAGACTTCTGAGTTAATGATCTATTTATTTTTCAAGTGGATTGATATATCAGTTTTTTATTCTCTCGAAGCAACAATAAGATTACCTAGCCAGAATTATTAATGTGGGCGCATACATATGCATATCTTGAATTAATTAAATCCTAAGTTCTACTAGAGACAACGTGTAAGAATCTGTTACATGTATTTGATTTTACTTACTTTAATTTCAAATAAATAATACACAGCACCAGGTTTCTTGCATCTCAATGATGAGAGGAATAAGATGATAGCGAATCCAACGGATGAAGCCGATCTGCAAGCAAATCAGGTGGAGCAGAAGGTTGAGGGTTTCAGTTCTCGGGCAGTGCCTTCGAGTTCGAGACAGTGGTCGAGTTTCAGAAATCCGAGAATCGTGCGTGTCTCGCGCACATTTGGAGGTAAAGATAGGCACAGCAAGGTTTGCACCGTAAGGGGCTTGAGGGACAGGAGGATCAGGCTTTCCGTGCCGACTGCAATTCAGCTTTACGATCTTCAAGACAAACTCGGGCTTAGCCAGCCCAGCAAGGTCATAGACTGGCTTCTTAATGCAACGAAGCAAGAGATCGACGAGCTTCCACCTCTACAGATGCCTCAAGGGTTCTTCAGTCAGTTCCACCCGCAAATGCTTGGCGAGAATTCTACTGGATCGAGAAGTCTTGGCGACATATTGCTTTCCCATCAACCGATCACCTCCCAGTCCTCAATCTCTTCCTTCTTTCCTACGGGCACTTCGACCATTTTAAGCGAGTGTGGGATCAAGATAAATGACAGCATTGATGGAGATAGTAATGAGGCTGCTGGGGCTAGTTCATCAAAGTACTGGGATACCTATTTGGGATTGAGAGCAAAAGATAAAGAAGTTCTCCAGAGAGAGCCTCTGGACGATGAGAAAGGGAAATCCATCGACATAAATGAATTGCAAAAGCAAGTCGGGATTGCTGGTCAATATGCACAACTATCAGCTCAGAGCCTTTTTCCAATAGTCGGCTATTCATCTTTCCCATCAGGCTCGGCATTGACAGACTCGATGAGTAACACTATTTATCACTCATACCAACAATTGGAACCTCCAAACTTATCTGTATCTCAACATGGGGGACTTCAACCTCAACTGGAGAATTTTCTCCACTCCAATATGGTATCACTGCCTTTTCCTTCTCCTCCTTCGTCTCTCCCGCCTGGATCTCATGCGTATCTGTATCCCCAAGCAATGCCATCTCTCTTCCCTACATTTCTGCCCCCTCCATACCTTGCAGCTTCAACTGAGAGTGATCCGAGGCAGAAAAACCATTTCCAGTTACTCAGCTCATGTTCTTCCCAGCCTACTTTGCCAACTTCCGTCACGCCACCAACCCATCGAATCAACCTACTGTCAACACCATTTGAAACAAAATGTAATACTGAATTTCTTCATCCTCAAGACGATGGCCAAAGCCAAGATGACGAGCAGGCAAACTGAGACTAGTGATATGTGTCTCTGTGTGTGTGTGTATAATGCTCACAATTTTCAAGTAATTTGTTCAGTTTCCCCTTATTCATATCTGGGTCCTGCTGCTTCTTCCTTGAGTTTAGCAGGAGCTCCCATCAATGGAGAGGGCTATCTCACAATTTTGATTTCATGAAATCAATCCTTAAGCTTGCATTCCTATATCTTGTGATCATCATCATTAATTAACTATTTTTTTGTTTATAAAGAAGACTATTACTATAGAAAACCGAAAACAAAGCATGAGTCTTGAATTGGATGCGAGCTCTTATCGACTTGCTGACAATATTGGATGATATTCAATTATACTCATCTAACGGTCTACTTTTTGCGTACCATTAAGGTGCGAAATCCTTTACTATTATTGGACCACTGAGGACAAAGTCTTCTAAAGTTTTCCATTAAGTTGCTTTAGTCAACTCTCTTCTGCGTTTGGACTTCATAAGCACATGTTGCTTGGATGCTAACTGCTAAGCAAAACTTTTACTTGAATCCATATTGTGCCCAAAAAATTAAGTAAGTAAGTGATAATACCCTCATTTCTCATATTTTTAGGTTTTTCCTTGTATTTCTCAGCCGTGAATCGTACTGTCCAGGGAAGCAGTACTTTTGACTCCGAAGAGTACGATCCTGAATTATGGCTACGTAGGAGGCGGTGCAGCGTCAGTCTGCGGTCAAAGTGCGAAGAGTCTATGCTAAAGGTTGGGTGCATGGATTCTTCATGGCTACGTGAAAGTGGAAAGTGCAAACTTAGGCAGTATTTTCAGATGTCCAGCGAGTATGTAGGAGGTTTCCAACTTTAGGTGTCTTCGCATGCATCCTGCTCAGATTGTCTTATTAATGTGCCCGGTAGATAGGATTATGACAGTCATGAGCAAATTCGAGATCCAAAGTAGGAGCCTTTCTGACTCCGTCCCTATGACAGCCGGGCTCAGATTATCTTATTAATGTGCCCGGGAGATAGGATTATGACAATCGTTAGCAAATTCGAGTTCCAAGGTAGGGGCCTCTCTGACTGCGTCCCTATGACAGCTGTTAGACAGACAAGAATCATAATTCCATTCCATGTTCTCTGTGCAATCCCAATAGTATGACAACTCAGGAGTCAGCAGGATACCAATCGTTTATGTCGTACCGACAGAGAGTGAGCCCACTACGATGAGAACCGTCAATCAGTAATGACTTTTGGGACTTGTGCAGTAGAGTCAAGAACTTAATTTGGCCAAAAGATAAAATATAATAACTTGGTAAATGAATGCACGCACCCTTAGCATATCTAAGAGGAAAGAAATTCAACCTGTCAAGGTATGACCGAATCTTGAATTACCAATAGAACCATAGCTAGAATCATGACACTGTATTACAACAGCCTCTATCTCTTGCTGCTAAAGGAGTACAAACCTCATTAGCAGAAGACGAACACATACGGTTCAAGACTCTGTGAATGCTAAGCAAAAAGCCAAAGTGCTTCCTTCCAGGGTCAGATGAAACAATGCCCACTCTCATCAGCAAGGAAAGAAACGAACTGGGGGAAGATCAGTCATGCTGGTGGCTGCCATGTCCCAGGCCTGAAAGTTGCACCTGACCCCATTGGCTCCGAAGACCTGAAAACACAGCCAAAATAAAAATTTTGATGCAAGGAAAAACCCAAAAAATTTAATGGTTGCTCCTAAATAATATGGCCTTTCCTTTCAACTCATATTCCAATTTTCCATGGTTTTCAAGTTCAGCCACCGGAAGAATTCCAACCCAAGAGGGATACATTAATCACTGAATATAATTCTCAACCTAGCAGTTAAAAGCTGAAACCAGTGTTGGAGAATTTACTTTGATATTTCTTCTTCTTGCTGCCTTCTTGTTTCCTCAGATTTTCTGCAAATACAAACAGAGGTCATAATGCTGCAGCAAACAACATGAAAGATACACTGGATCGGTACATCTGCTTAACAGGGCAGATATTAACTCATGTAATATCTCTCATTCTAGAGGTTATAAATCCTCCATACCACTGGATTCATTATGCTAATTCTTGTTTTTCAAAATGGGTCGAGCAAAATGCTTGCCACAAGGTGGCATTCCAGAGATCTTTTTACCCACAGCTGAAACAAATCAGGTCCTGCTGAAAGTTCTGACATGTTCATGAAAATAAAATCAAAGGCTATGTTTCAGTGAAAGCATAGATTACATGGTTTTTGACTTTCTACCTCAGATGGCCATCCATTTCAACTGAATTCAGATTTTAAAAAAACAAAAAACAGGACTCACTCTGACTCCTCTTTCTCGTCCAATGGTCCATTCGCTTTCCCACCCTCTGTAAGTAGACAATAGGGGAAAAAACCCTTCAGATCAAAACCATCTTCACAACAAACTTGGGGCTAGGTGAGAATAACATCATTGACCAATCCTCAAAACTGCAAATTATTTTATGACTTAAAAAGGCCAAAAATAAGTTTGCATCTGTATCCAAGCATTGCATCTTCACAAGTTAGGTTATAATTTGGATGAGAATTACTTTGATAGTACCTTCTGAAGAGCCTGGAAACTGCCGAATAAAACTCTGCAAATCTAGGCCTCCAACTTTGCCTACAAAGGCAATGCCAGGGAATTCATAATTTCCTGAATAGCTCTTTAGAATAGCGAGAAATGCTTCACCTGAATAAGCAGCATACCAGTATTTATTCCTTTGCGCACACCACCTTCTTTCGAGTTCCTTTGCTCTTCCTCCTTCAAGCCTTTATTCAAAGAAAACAGTGATCACCAGAGGTAAACTGAAGACATGAATCTTATAGGAAGACAGTAAAAATGTTCATAACAGAACAAGATTGTTATCTAATAATCATTGTGTATGCAGGCAACTAGATCACACTAATACTGAAAAACTACATCCAAATGCAATCATAGAACCATGGGCATGGGACAATCTGTGATGGGATGTACCAAAGCATACCTTGAAAATCATGTGAAGGGCTTTGCAATGTGTTAAATCATCTCAAGTCAGTTTCAAGAAGAAAATTTACTCTAGTTCAAAAGAGAATAGATCAAATACTTATCATTAAGATAACATCAGCAAATTTCAGGAGAGATCGCAGAAATAGAAGCAAAAGAAAGACGAGAGTAATCTTATCTTGTTTACTTGTTAGAGAGAGTTCAGTTTAGGCAGACATACGTGCAACATTTTGTCTAACTTGTTCCCGCCTTGCTTCTAACTCTGCCATTTCCTGGGAAAGAGGTAAATTTTTGTGCTTATCAAACGAATAAATATATATGTATATATGAATCATCATATTCAATACAGTTCTCTGCATCTTCTGATGCTCTTTTGTTGAATATGAATGAGAACAACAATTTACCTCTGGTGTTGGAGCCTTTTTGCGCTGACCGTTTAGCCAACAAATCCATTCCACTGAAAAAGAAACGGACATAGTATAATCGCTTAGAAGGCAAATAATCAACAAGACTAAAGGATGAACCTTCAAGCTCATATTTAGCGGAAATTGCGCACCAGGAATAGAGGTAGGATCTTTTTCACCTTTGAACACCACCCATCTTTTCTCCTTCACTAAGATACCAACCAATCATCACAAGACAACCTCACCGAGTACAAACAGCAGACATTTAAATTAGGAACAACTGGGCTTTCTGCACAAAAGCTTGAGTTTCTCAGACTGCATCACATCCAAGCTCAACAAAAGACTCCATCTTTAGATAAATTAGTTTTATTCACAAGTAGGAAATCAAAGTCAGCTGACACCAGCTCTGCTATGAGTAAGTTTGAGCTTACAAAACATCATGTTTGTGCACAAAGACCTAATCACTGGATATTCTAAGCTTATGCAATGTGAGATACTTATTTTCTAGTACAAGCAAAAGCTGATTCCCAGTTCGCCAGCCATCCAATTTTGGCACTGAAACAGATTTCCTGTTAATTTATTGAAGCGAGTTGATTCTCTTCCGTCCACACACATACGATCAGCGGCTCCATCGATTCTCACAAAAGGGTACGTAGAACTAAACGGGACAAATCAGGGCAACCCAGCAGAACGGTGAATAGCTATGCATTTAAATGCAACAAAATACATTAAAATAAGATAAGTGCACAGAAATGAGCAGGCTTGAGATGACTAATCCTCTAAGGGAATGAAACCCAACTCACTGATTCCGTCAATCTCTTCTTTTCTGGACAAGTAGCGATTCCCCGCTTTGTCTATGCCCACCTGGATTCGATTACTGAAGAACCCAGCGATCCTTGAGAAAATCTTGGACATCTTGAGAAATTCAAAGAAGAAACTCGATCCCCAGGGAACAGACGTAATCCACTGACGATGATTAAGACTGACCCCTCTTGCTTCCTTGAAGCAATTTCTTTGGGAGACTCGTCGTCTCTGTGAACGAGAATCAGGAAACAGAAGAAATGGCTTGGCTGAATATACACTCCAAGATTGAGGATCTTCTTGGAAGTTAATTTTGCTCAGCCCTAATCTGCAATACATATACAATCAATTGAGGAGCACAATTTTTTTTTTTTGGCTTAGAAGGAACAGAAAATTTCTAAGTTCCAGTATAGTTATAATTATATAAAAAATTTAATTCATTATATATCTATACTAGTATATAACTAGAAGTAAGGATTCATCATATGCAAAAATGCTTATTTTTATTCAACAAATATACATTTTTTTTATTCGTCTTCGCCCCGCATATGTATTAAAAAAAAAAGAACAATGTTTAAGGAAGGGGGATGAGGTGGAATAGGGACCCACAACGTATCCCGATCATCCGTAGGTAGCTGTCGGTTCACAGCGAGCAGAGCAGTTTTTGAAAATAGCGGCCTCCGCCGTCCCACAGTTCTTCTTCTTCTTCGTCAGATCTGAGCGACCGGGAACAGGAGGAGAGCGAGGAGTCGGGAAGCAGGTGAGACCAGCTAAATTTCCGTCCGTATCTTGAGCATTGATAGATTGCCCGACTCATCGTTCTCTCGGCTATGTCACTGCTTCCGCTCAGCTTCGTTTCTTTTGTGTTTTACCCCCTTTTCTGGGTGAATTTGGCATGTGATTTATTACTCTGGTGGGTTTTGTTTTTTCGAGGATCAGCCGCTATTGCCGATCCGGGTATTGTGGGTCAGGTTTCTGGTCTGCTGTTGCATGATATTGATGTTTTGGGGCTGAGCTTGGCTGATTATGACATCCGTTAATCTATTTATTTTTACATTTTTTAATCAGCGAAAGTTTCACCTTTTAGAGTTGCTTTTGATTTTGTGGAGTTATGGATGAATGGATTGAAGGCTTTGGCCCATTTCTTTGTCTGCATGCAGCCACGTTGTTGGTGTCACCGTATATGAACTTCTGTATTGATTTTCTTACTCCATTACTGTTTGCTTTGTGTTGAATCATTTCAAGATTCTTTTGATACAATAATGGTTTCTGGTGATGCCGTATAGGTCGGCTGCATCATTTTTTTCCCCCTATTTTTCTTGTGGAAAAATCTTAACTTGGCGCACGTTCATTCAAAAGCAAGAAACTTAATGTGGTGGGTCTGCAGAAATGCTGAAACCTGTTTGGTCTTCAAGTTGTTTTGAAAGGCATGTGCAGTCTGTCCGATATCTATTATTTTCTCTTGCTGCGCCTTGGTGACTAGACAACAGTACCACATTTAAGATGGATGTTTTGCATGAAGTGCTGCTTATCTACCTTTTCATTTTTTTAAACGATTGTGGTGCTGTTTTGAATGTTTGATACGACTATATGAGACATTCTTTTCCATTGGCTGAAGAAGAATGGAGCTTCACTGGCTTTGTCATATTTTGTTCTGAGAAACAGGCTTTTGCTTTTAACCAAAAGTGAGAAATCAAATGGGCCGTGGAGTCAGCGCTGGTGGAGGTCAGAGTTCTCTGGGCTACATTTTCGGTAGTGGAGATGCTCCAAAACCTGCTGTAAACAATGTTGAGGCTCCTAAGCAGGTATTATCAGACGCCAGCAGTGGGCCTTCTCATAAGTCTACCACTACCGCTTCCCCACCAACGGTAGATGTCACTAAGCAGATTCCAGCAGGCATTCAGGGGAGCCAGGCAAATAACTACTTTCGTGCTGACGGTCAGAACAGTGGAAACTTCATCACGGTATGAGATCCATTTCCAACGTCATGCTTCTTGCTTCAAGTTGCAACTTACAAGTACGGATCTTCGCTGCTATTTCTAATAGTTTGGTTGGGTTTAGTGTGGTTGATTCTTATCCTGTCCATAGATTTACCCGTGCAGTACCTGTTTCAATAAACCAAGATCTCTAATGTGGCAGGATCGACCTTCAACCAAGGTTCATGCAGCCCCAGGTGGCGGTTCTTCCCTTGGGTACCTGTTCGGTGACGGCAAAAATTGAGGCCATAATCCATATTAGAAGATTTCTAGCTCCTCTGGTTTCCAGTATACTGTCAAGAAGCCTGGACTTGTCGCAATGTCAAAGTCTTCCTCAGGCTGCAAGCTCTGCGCCATGGATTCTTTTGCGTGTTGTCGACCCTTTGGTTCTGGGATTAAAATTTTCTGCTCAACTTCTGATCAAAATTCTCAAAACACAAATGCATTGTGCACTTCCTAACTTCTGGTTATAATTCCTGTGATCTCAATTCTCAAAACTTTCTGAGTCGTGAGATGGGTATTAAGGGAAAGAATTAAATCAGATTTTAAGCTCTGCTCATCGTGCAAGCCTAGGACAACTCTGCGATTTTGTTAATCGAATCAATAGATGTATTTATTTACGTCTCACTGAGTTGACGAAACTTAAATTGACCGAGAAAACAATTAAACAGACCTCGGTGAATTTGCTGACAGGTAGGCCCATTACGAGCATTTACCAGGGCCAGAGCTTTTAAAAGCCCATGTTAACCGGGTGAAGTGAGCCTCGAAAATACCGTAACTAATCGCCCAAGGGACTGCGAGTTGCCTCGCTGCGGCGGCGGAGCAGTCACTCCGACCGCCTCAAATGGCCGCGGGAATTCTCTCAAGATTCTGCCTCCATGTTCGTACGCTCAAGCTCATCCCACCACAGCGCTTCTCCGCTGTTTCGGGATTCTCGTCGCAGTCCCAGAATGGGGAGCAGCTTCCCCTCTCGAACCTTCTCCAAAGGTACGGTTTTTCTGCGCGCAGAATCCCCGATTTCGTCTCTAAGTACCGAGAATTTCTACTCGGCCTCAGTGTCAATGAGGTGGAGCAGTCGCTTGGAATTTTATCATCGTCCCTTAAAATCCCTGAGGAATCTCTGGTCCCAATGGTGTGCGAGTGCCCTGCGGTTCTGGAGCTTGATTTCATCAAGACATGGGAAGGGGTCTTCTGCAACTTGGGGCTTCCGGGTGTCTCTTCTGTTGGGATCGCTAATGTGATTAAGATTTCTAGAAGGTCGGGAGTTAACCCAGATGGGTTTGTTAGCAACTTCGAGGCTTTGAAGGATTTTGGGGTCAGTGATGCTACCTTTTGCAGGATCTTGGAGGACTTCCCTAGAGCCTTTCTTACTATCAAGGGGAGTGAAATCTATGACAAAGTTGATTTCCTGGAGGGTATCGGGATTCGGAGAAATGGGATAGATCGGGTCCTGTACACCTTTCCTGGGATATTAGGGTTAGCCGAGGGAAGGCTAAACCGATTGCTCATTGAGTTCAAGCATTTGGGTTTCGATGATGATTTGGTTGGGAAAGAGATCGTTCGGGAGCCAAGAATTTTATCCATGGAACCTGGAGAACTATCACGTTGCATGGATCTTTTGTGGTCCTTGCGGTGTCGGGAAGCAATTAAATGGAAGATCTTTGACGAGGGAGCACTTAGAGCTGGATTCAAAGTGAAACTGAGAGTAGATTGTTTATGCAGGCATGGTTTGATACACAGGGATGCTTTCACAGTCCTGTGGAAAGAACCGAGGGTGATTCTATATGAGATAGAAGAGATTGAAAGGAAGATTGATTTTTTGCTGAGAACGATGAAATATGGTATTGAAAGTCTTGTCGATGTCCCAGAGTACCTGGGGGTGAATTTTGAAAAACAGATAGTTCCCCGTTACAGCGTTATCAAGTACTTGAGATCCATTGATGGACTTGGCGATGCAGTCCATTTGAGAGAGTTGATAAAGTTCAGCAGGCTTAGGTTCTATAATCTCTATGTAAAGCCGTATCCTGAGTGTCAAAGACTTTATGGGAGATTTTCAGCACACAAGGATGAGAGTGGGCATCCTGCTGGTCTATGGAAGCTCTTTAAACCACAAAAGTTTCCCATGTCTGAGGAAGAATTAAGAGACATACGATTCTTTATGGAGTCACTAGGTTAGTACATGGAGACTCCACTAATTCAGTTTAATTGCTCGTGTTGAATGTTTCTGCTTGATGGGCTTTGTCTGGCCCTCTGCTATGAAGCTAGTAAGTTTTACTGCTTGCTTGAACGAGATGAGCAGGGTTTAGTTATAAGCTGTTTATAGAGTTGAATCTCAAATTGCTTGTAGAAGTTGCTGCTTCGAAGTTCTGGCCTGGGGTAGCAGAATACTGTCAGATGAGTTAATGTTTTCAGTAGGAATTTTTGCTATGGATCAGCATATCTGTGCATCACAAGGTCGGGCTCTCTAAAGTCTTCCATAGAAGATGAATAAGTAGGCATGTACCAGTTCTGTCAGACACTCAAGAAATGCTTAGCAGAGTTTGATGGTGTTGCAGTCGGCCGTTGTGTTTTATGTAAGAACAGTAGTGTCTTATTCTTGATTTAGTTGCAATATGCATCTTCTAAGTCGTCATGTATGTGGAGTAGAGATAGTATTGCCTTTTTATGTGACATAAATTATCAGTGAGCAGAAATTTTAGTATAGAATAGACATTATTTATCAGAAACTGGTTTTGGTCGGAGGACAGCAGGAACTCAAGTCTGGCGACTTAAAAGAAATCCAGCAAATGATGCAGTATACTCTGCATATTGAGAGACTTGAGTCAGACCTTCTGTAGTCTTATACCACGATATCAAATCTTGAAGTTGGAAATGGAACAAATGATCCATTTGAGCATACAGTCAAACATTAAAGGTCCTGTCCGATGCAGAAATGTATTACATGATATTTTCGCAGTTTTTCTCGGAGGAAGTGAAGAAAGAAGTACCGTTTCTTGGAGTTGATTAATCTGAAGGAGAGCATGAACTGATCCAATCTGGGCAAGTAAAAGGTTGTGTCCTGGGTTCTGCAGGAGTCAAAAGACGACGCTCTCCGTGGCTGGCAGTGCAAGATTCCAATGGCTAGCATTCTTGTGCTCTGCAATTGTTTACACATAGGAAAGGGGAAGAAAAAGAGGTTGAAAGAGAGGGCAAGTGGCTTAAGATAATCCGGAAGTGCACTCAAGTCAAGCGAATGTAGCCTACATGTGTCTATCAGGCCATATATTCGATTCTTTCCCTTCAGTAAAGTAAAGCACATAGTTTTAACCGAATCCACAAGTGTGTGGGACGGGGTGATCACGGCGCTTGTGTCTAAGGGGTAAAAAGAACGTCAAGTCGAATCTCAGGGAACACGGAGCTGAATCTATACCTTGTCGTGGCAGAACATGTGGCAGAGGAGGAGGAGAAGACAATGTCAGCTTCCTACCAGCAAGCCTTCCCTCTCTGTGTCGGTGACACTCACTTTATTATTTAGAGGTTTTTGAAACATGCACGAATGCAGTTAGCCATTCAAATTTATTTTTTTTTTCGTCGGAATTTACTATGAAATTAAAATGATTCAACCATCAAATTGCCAGGAAACTTAAAAATTATCATAAATTCGAAGAGTTACCCTTAAGAGAATGTACTGCATTTATATTATATAAATAAATTATAAGTTATATATTTAATTCTTTAAATTTTACTTTTGAATGTAGGAAAGACTTTTATGGATTTAAAATAATGAATTTTTGTCGTTTGCAGCTGGGCCTGGAAACTGGGAAGTCCTGAGACTGACAGTGTCGTACTCTGTCGGTGGAAAAACACTAATCATGGGATCTGTCGTTGCCGTTCCACTTTGCCAGTAAAAATAAGCTAACTGACAACTAGTGAAATGCACAGTGTGTATCTATATATAGATATATATATATGTCACAACTTCCTTATCATTAAGATTTTGCTGCCCGAACTGTAACAGGAGGAAAGCGAGTAATACATGTATGTTCAATATTCCTATTAAGTAATTATATATATAACACTGATATTATTACACTAAATACTCTCTTTTTTAATTGACAGTCATTCTTTTATTTATATATATATATTTTTTGCTCGGGACATTAAGCTATTATTATCTCAATATGAGATTCCCTTTGCTCTTCGCCCTAATTAACTTCTGACCGCAATTAATATCCACGATTAATGATGTGGAATGTTTCTAAATTTATAAAATGAGGAAAAAAAAAACAGCGTATTTAATGTAGAAACCGTAGTTGTTCGTTCATTAACAATAATTAGAGTGTACATGTTAACGGTTGATTTTTTTTTAATCATTAACCAAAGTGTACACTTTTTTTGCCCCTCGCAGGTAAGGCTCCGTTTTCCGTCTTGCAAATGGAGAATACCCATATGGAGAGGAAATTTTAATTGTTAATTGATTTATACATTTCAATTTTTAATTAGGTGAAATTTATTTTTTTATTTTAAACTTAATTTTATGATTTTTTATATAATCATTTTTAAAATTATAATAATTAACTCATTTATTAAATAATATATTATATTATCCGAATTCAACTTTAGTTTATAGAAATTGGCTCTCCAGTTTTTAAATCTTAAATCTGGGAGATGTTAATTCACAAATCACACCCGAAAGAATCCGAATCAAAAGGGGAATCTCCAAGTCGGACCTGAGCCCGCCTTATAAAATTCTCCTCCGTCTTGTGAGGTCTCTCATCCCATAAATCTCTCCGCCATCTCGCCTTCTCTGTCTTTGCTTTCGCAGCTCTCTCCCTCCCTCCCTCTCTTCCTCTGTGTTTTGTCTCCGAGCGAATCGTCGATCGTCGACAATGGCCGCCGAATCGAGACCCGCACCGACGCCGCTGCTGAAGGACGAGCTCGACATTGTCATCCCGACGATCAGGAACCTCGACTTCCTCGAGATGTGGCGCCCCTTCTTCCAGCCTTACCACCTCATCATCGTCCAGGACGGGGACCCTTCCAAGACCATCAAGGTCCCGGAAGGATTCGACTACGATCTCTACAACCGCAACGACATCAACCGCATCCTGGGCCCTAAAGCCTCGTGCATCTCCTTCAAGGACTCCGCCTGCCGCTGCTTCGGCTACATGGTCTCCAAGAAGAAGTACATCTACACCATCGACGACGACTGCTTCGTGAGTCTTCACATTCCTATCCCTCTCCCTTTCCCTATCCCGATCTCTTAAATTTCACTACTGGGATCGCGTCGGTGATCTTTTCTCTTGAGATTCAGATGCTTGTTTAAGGGGAATTGTAGTGTCGTTGATGTGTCTCTGACCATAGATGGGTGGGAGAGTTCGGATCTGAATATTTTAATGCAAAGAGTCAAATTCGGATGCATGCTTAATGGACTGGATCAAGTATGGATTTTTGAGGATTTAATGGTTAGATCTGATGTTTTACCTGGTGTATTTTGGCTCTATTATCTGGTTTGGTATTGCCTACCCTTGCTGATCGGCGGCTCTATCGAGAGAGATGTCGTACTTTCACCTAATGCCCTCTGATCTAATTGTTTTGCTTTTCCCATATGGAATTTTCTGCGCAATTTTGATATCACCAATACGATTCAGAGTGACTGAATCTCCAAACGCCAGCATACTTGATTTTGTTTCCTTTTCAGAAGGAATTTAGGACTTTCTACGCTTTGTAGAGTGAGATCTATCTTCCAGGTTGTAGATCTGTTTGAGAGAAAGCATATTGAGATTGCATTGGTATCCGTTTAATAGTAATACATGCAGTATTTCCATGCGGTAACTGTGAGTCGATTAGTATCTGGTTAATCATATTTCTTAGCTATTGGCTTGGATCTTCTCGTACCAGTAACAAAAACCATCTGGAAGTTGCATTTAGGTTTTGCATCTTCAAGTGCAAAATACAATTTGTCGTTGTGACTCAGTTTTAATTTAGATGAAAGATTTAGCAGCCTCTGTCCATTTTTGGTGTATAATCAATCGTCAGTATGAATATAATGTATAATACATTCCCTGTCATCTTGCAGGTTGCCAAAGACCCTAGTGGTAAGGACATCAATGCCCTCGAGCAGCACATCAAGAACCTCCTGAGTCCATCAACCCCATTCTTCTTCAACACCCTTTATGATCCGTACAGAGAAGGTGCTGACTTTGTCCGGGGATACCCTTTTAGCCTCCGTGATGGTGCCCCAACTGCTGTATCCCATGGCCTGTGGCTAAACATTCCTGACTATGATGCCCCCACCCAGCTAGTCAAACCTCTTGAGAGGAACACAAGGTAAAAATAGCATATTGTTCTTGTTGGCTCATAGTGTATTACTTTATTTTCCCTTTTCTCCTGATATAATCTGCCACTGATGCCAGGTATGTCAATGCTGTCATGACGATTCCCAAGGGAACCCTGTTCCCTATGTGTGGCATGAACCTTGCATTCAACAGGGAGTTAATCGGCCCTGCTATGTACTTTGGGCTGATGGGTGATGGTCAGCCCATTGGACGATACGATGACATGTGGGCTGGGTGGTGCACGAAGGTTAGATGTCATTGACTCTTTTTTAGTGTCTGTCATGTTCGCAGCCATTGTTTTGGAAAACGGGCCCTGTTCAGACTTGTCCAGTACTCTTCTTGTGGGACTGCTTTTTCCCCTCCTGAAGATGACATGTCACCCTAGTCCGTCTTTGATTTTATATAATGAACCTATTATACTGTCCTTGTCTTAATTAAAGTGCTTTACTTGTGCTAGCACGCCTCTATCCGTGAACTGATTTGTGCACGTTCTAGGTCTTTCTTTTCCTGAGATTCATGAAATTTACACTTCAAAGTATTTATTTCTATTATCTTGATATATCCTATCAGACCAGTGGAACCTCAAATTCAACCATGAATCCTGACGTGTCCGCTTAATGTCTGGTCTTATTTTTTAAGCAATATAAGGAATCATCTCCAAAGTGAAGGTATAATTTTGTGGCATAGCATTGCAATGATCGTGTTCCCTCGGCTGTTTAACAGGTCATCTGTGACCACTTGGGGCTTGGTGTCAAGACGGGTCTGCCCTACATCTGGCACAGCAAAGCGAGCAATCCATTTGTTAACCTGAAGAAGGAGTATAAGGGTATCTTCTGGCAAGAGGAGCTGATCCCATTCTTCCAGCAAGCCACCCTCTCGAAGGATTGCACCACTGTGCAGAAGTGCTACTTTGAGCTTGCCAAGCAGGTGAAGGCAAAGCTCGGTAAGGTAGACGACTATTTCAATAAGCTTGCTGATGCCATGGTGACATGGATTGAGGCCTGGGATGAGCTCAACCCTGCTGGGGCTGGTTCTGCTGCATTATCCAATGGAGCTTCAAAGTAGGCGAGTTTTAATTGGGATTTTCTCTAGTCGGCAGACTAGTTTATAAGTTAAGAGCTGGACCATTATTATATCCATTTATAGCTTAGTTTGGATTGAAGGTCAGAGTTATTTATATTGAGGCTGGATGCCTTTTGAAGGTTTATTTGAGTTTGGAACCAGAAGAAGCCGATCTGATTGGGTTTTTATGTGTTCATTTATACTCGAGCTATATTTTTGAATATGTTACCCACTTTTATAATCTCTAGAGTTGCTTATTGAGATTATGGCCTTCGATTACAGTGTATGGAGTTCTCACTTTTAATGGTTTGGGAAAAGTCTAATCGAGTTGGGTCAACTTAAGCGGGCTGAAGCTTGAGTATTGAACTTCTGCAGCCTCTCTGGCTCCGATGTGACTCAAGTTAGTTCTCGATGGAATTGGACACAATATAAAATGATCATACACTGGTTGCAATCCGAGGATTGGGTTTAGGGCAAAAAGACCGGTGTTGCTCTTGCTATAGCAATCACAGTGTACCGTATGAGAGTGGCAGCAAGACACAGAAGGGAACAATGTTGTCAAACAATCAACATGGGTCACCAGCGATGCAAGTAGTAGGAATATAAGAATGTGAACTATAACGGTTAACTAACTTATCCATACTTTGTTCTTGACATAAGAATTATGCTGTTTCAATTTCGAATCACGTGTATCCACCATCTCTCATTCCCTTTCACAAGATGAAAGTTTTGATAAAAATGGTAATGTAGATAGATTTGACAAAAAGTGCTGACACCACAACATTGTGTGTTTGCATCTCTCAGTTTCTTGTTTTGGATGACAGTGGAACATGTTCCAAGGTCAACCCTCTTGTTGTGTTGACAATGTATATGATTCTGGTGCCAACGCTCATCGATAAAAATGTCTGAAGGAACTGGAAAATGATGATGATCATAAAGATAGAAAAACGGTGCAACCATTAAGGAAATTCGTTCTCCTTTAATGGCACAAGTCTACAGAGTCAACAACCAGAGAGGGAGAGTGAGCTATTGCTGCAGAATTCCTTCACAAAATCTCTCCTAGCACAACTGGGGAAGACGAGCAACTGATCTAACTAAACTACTTGAGATTCAGAAAATTGCTTCATCATCCCTAACTTCCAAAACAAGCATAGGACAGATCCGAAGTGAAACTTGTAGAAAAATTATGCTTTCTCCTTGCTTTTGCTCAATGATTCACTCTGCAATAAGATTCCAATGTTCTCAATGCAGACGTTCCTCAGGTCCCACTTGAAGATCATTGAGCTACCTATTGTGAAAAGGGAGCAGGCTTCAATAAATGTACACCTCAGGATGTCAAACACAGCGCAGCAGTGAAACTAGCATATCCTTGCATGCATTTATATTTCAAATTCAGTTTACTTTTCAGGATGATTGCAGGCAAAAAAGAGACTATACCTTATTAAATTCCAGCTTCATGTACTGCCTTTCATGCTCCACTCGCTTTAGCCTCGATGACAGCTGAAGCAAGTCAATTGTGGGAGCCTCTTCACTTGAGAGGCAATCCTTCATGTTACAGAATCCCGATCCATGAAGGATTTCATTGGATATCTCAGAAACCACAGCAGGAACTGCTTGACCCCCTTCAGAAGAACTGAGGAACCTGTTTGACCCTACATCTACCACAGGGTTGTCTAAGAATTGGACAACACTGTACTGAGATAGGGGTTGACCCAAGGGAGTACCAGAAGTATGGCTAGGAGATTTCTGAGACCGAGATGACAGAAGAGAGCGAGCACAACCTGGTTCTAACATTGTAGACAATCCCTTATTAGGATATTCTGTATTGAAAATACCGCCAAATTCTTCATTTCCAACAGAGGGGTCTCCATTAACCAATTGACTCGGACCAGAATACTGAATGATATTGCTGAACATGCAGAATCTTGTCGAGCTGTCTCTGTTGCTCTCTTGGAAAGAACATAACGCACTATTATTGCTGGGAGAAGAAAATGGCAGCCTTGGATGAAGATCTCCGTGTTGGGAGGAACTCAACGTGAGAGGACTATAGTTAGTCCTGGCTTCCAGTTTTATATGGCTGATCAAATCATTAACTCCATGGAACTTGCCCGCTGTTGTGCAAGTAAAATGTCAGATTATATGGAACCCTCAAATTTACAGAATTTACTGAACTTTGAGTTAGTCAGACAACTTAATGAGAGAAAAGATCTATCTGGACATCGTGTCCTTATTGATCTTTAAATAGGATTTGCACAGTCTAAATGGCTAACCAGTTAGGTGGTTATTATGAGCCTATTCATCAGAGAGGGGAGAAAGTATAGTAGTACCATTGTAAGGGAGCAAGAACCTTGCAAACCTCCCAGAAGAATGAAACCCGACCTGTGGCTTCCTGCGACGCTGGTTATGCCCTGCAAGACGCCTGCGGCAGCTTCTCTTACCATCATCAAATTCACAGAGCAAATGAAACCTGGAATCACCCAAAAGAACATTAGAAGTCAACTGAAGCTGAAGCATCTCTTGAAAAGATAAAAAAGCAAGACTCAAATTCACAACAGCAATCACCAATATACCCTTAACTCAGCTGTCTAAAGATACGAATACTGAATCTAATCTTGGAATAGATAACCAACAGAGAACAGAAGTGCAGAAAATGCCAAAAGGAATATAGGATTAGTTGGTCAGAAGAGGAAGACTAACCTACTGCACTGCTGGCAGAACCTTTGTTCAATCCCGCCGACGATGACTTTGGGCGTCTTAGAATGAAGCTCGCATACTTTATGCCTCCTGTGATAATCCTTCGAGGAGCTAAGATCTTTATTACACCCGTGGACTTGGCAGTAGGCAACCTGATTACTGAAACCAGCGAACCGACATCTCTTCATAGGAGTAGATGACCCCAGTGAAGACAACATTGGGGCACCCCGAGAAAGCCCAGAACCATGGCTATCTCTCTGACCCGCTGATCTCCCGAGTTTCAGGTCAATACGCGGACTTGGATCAACGCGGCAGCCCGAGAGCTTCAAGGATGGATCCTCTTCCCCAGAGAGAGACCCATTTGCAGCGGCAACGCTCGGACTAGCACTCCTATTTGCATCCCTTCCTCTAGCAATCCTACCACACGGATGATCGAGCATGAAATCCCCCAGGATTTGCTTCATCGGCGCATCCCGTAGCCCCAAATCGACAAGAGGTTGACCAGTTTTGACTGGTGAACTAGAGGTTAATATACTATCAGTGACAAAAGGGGGAGAAGCCCTCAGTTCCCAGTCCGGCAAAGAGTTCTTGGAGCCCCAGGATTCCATTGAAGCGAAGATACTCCGATGGAGATTCTAACTAACGCATCACAGTTCTCTTAAAGCCCACATGCAATGATGATCAGGCTAAAGGTCATCCTTTGAAGCTTCAAGAGAGTTGTTAACAAGGACAGAGCTCATGATTAGACTACACAGAAGGCCCCACTGTCAATCGATTCCGAGCCCATTTTAAAAGATGAGGAGCGCAAGAACCGCTCTCCCCCTCCACGGCACACTGTTTTAAGTAAAAAGATTCACTCTTGAGATAAAGTTTTCGGGGGAAAAAAAAAGACATGTTTTCAGGACAACAAGTGGAGGCAATTTGTGGGATATTTTTGAACCGAGCAAAAGGTAAACAGCATATCCTTTCTATAATTAGATTTAGATCTGTCTTTTTGCCAATGAGGGGGACAAAAGATGCACTAAATTACAGGATTGGGAAAAAAGATCCATGCCATTAGTAGCAAAGAAATCTCAGAAAATATTAAAGAAAAACGATTTGTCTCTTGAAAGTGAGGAAAACATTAACTTAGCCATTGTTTTAAGGGGGTAAAATGCACGCACCGACAGGACTGCTAATTTCGACGAAGAACAGTGATACGCCTGTTTTAAAAAGAAGACAATGGTGCTCATTCAAGAACGGTGGCATCATCCCCTGCAAATTTTTTAGTGGGCAATGAGCTCCCTGGCGCAGACAGTGCCATGCTCTCAGAGTCTTGCAGGGAGGCTGTGCAGTGCCCTAGACCAGAGGTTTCACTTTCATCATTCTACCAAAGAAATATATAAATTCAAATCAGGGGCACCACTGTCCTTCACTTCATCGAAACCGCGTACAGTCACAGTGTACTCGATCAAGGATGTCGATGAACATATGGTAATAATCTGCCCTACCTTTTTTTTTTAAGATACGAGAGGACACAGGGCTCCATGCGATGCTAATAAAGAGATCGACAAGAAAGAGAGAACGATTGAGTGTGAGAAAGTGCAAGAACCTGTGAACGTGGGTGGGGGCCCAATGGCTCGCTAGCAGCCATGTTGGGATCTACACGTCGAGGTGAAGCCCCGACACAGTTCCTGTCTATTGCCTTGCCCCTACCCAACCATGTTCATCGTTCAAAAGCACCTAAGAGACCTTGGATCCGAACTATGTCAGATTCCGTAGGGCAGAGACGTGATCGCCAGAAAGTTTCAGCCAATCATAGAAGCTGTTGATGCCACGTACCGTTTCAATCGCATCAAGTGCGTTCCCAGGGGACAAACGACGATTGTTGTATTTTTCTTTATTTATTTATTTGTTTGTTCAGATAAATTTAAATTTAGCATGATATGAGTGTTTACGCTATCTACATATCCAATTTGCACGTTACCAGCCTACTTGATTAGCAATTTGTCGCAAAGTGATTTTTATGTATCTTTTATGATGAAAAATAATATATTATTTGTGTATGATTGAGCATTCATTCTTAAGCGGGGGGGAAAGTATGATCGAGCCACGAGAATTGCTATTTTGGTTGGGGTTTGGTTCGGCGTTTCGCGCCACGAGGATTGCACGAGGAATTGGAAAATTATACTGGAAGCTCCTAAATGTTGTAATTTTTTTAAGTAAAATTTAAAATCTCATATTTTATTTCCTTACATCATTATTATTATTTTTTTCAATCATCATTTATTAAAGTATACCGACATCATCAACTTGGTATCATGTTGCACGCATAGTTATTCGGTGCCATATCATGTCTATATATCAATAAATTTTGTCACTTCATCATAATTTTTATCACATTAACTTGACTCGTCAATATATAAATGGTTACATTATCACATGATAGTTATATTAACACATCCATCTTAGAGATTGACCGGTAAAATTTAATACTATGATATAACTAAATATAAAAGATTAAATATTACATTTTAAAACTTTTAGGACTTATTTATAAGAAAAGGTTTAAATTTATAGAATTTTTACTATAATTTTATGTTATCAAAACTATGCCCTGTCGCATCAATATATACATATTAAATATACGCAAGTTCTTGATTATTTTATGTTTGAATTATTAACAAATAATGTTTTTTGGATAGTGAATACAGTACGCTCCAATCATCAAAGTTGAACCGAGAGAGATTGCTTGAGTAGAAAATGTGCCCATCATCCCCTTCGACCTGCTCTAACTTGATGATGTCTCTGTCAATGTTCCACAACAGCATAAAGAAAAAGGAGCAAATATATATATATATATATATATATATCGGCTATGCCGCAAAGAATTGGCCACAAATTGTTCGTTAATGATAATAATAATTTGCCCGACCAAATTAAACACCCAGAGACAGAATAAATATCTGGTGTTAATTTATCATTATATAAAATTTATTTGAAGGATGGTGGGTATATGTACATGTAATTCTCTTAAAAACCCTAAAAAAAAATTAAGGACGATTTATACACTTATCATCATTAATATAAAATTTTACGTACATTACATGTTGCACACTGATTGTTTAGTCCTCAAGACATACAGCAACTCCTACCCATCCTGGAAAATGTCAATCATGTCCCCGGAAAACCACTCCAACAGGCAAGCCTGGATGTCTTTTGATTTTTAAGGTTCCATTAACCCCTAACATAACCTGCCCAATGGTCAACAATTTGTCCGATAAGGAATCAGAATTACAGCTATGTGAATGTTAACAAGCTTATTCGTGACATTACACCACGGGGATAAACGCGAATCAGATCAACGTATCGAGGTGCGGTGAAATTCGAGCGAGCGCGGTGCGGTGCTGCATCGGAAGGGAGTGGCCGACTAACTGTGGGTAAAACAATCGTATCAACGGTTAGCGGGGACTATTCGTACTTTTTACTGTCTTATTGCTCGCAGTAGCTGACACTGTTACCCAACAATAATTCCGAGTAGGGGCATTTAATTTCGATTCCACATGCAAGTGAACAACTTCGGCTTTTGTCGTCGACACATATGTTAAGGGTGGCCCCAGCATGCTGATTTGCTGATGTCCCGAATCTCTCGATCTTCACTTATTTTTATCGTATCCAATGTCTTCGACAACTCAGTCGTCACGGTCCCACCGACGTGGAGTGTCCTTCATCCCTCCTTCTGTTTCGCGTCCGTCCTCTGAGCTCTCGAACGCCGACGACCTGTTTCCCCCTTCCCTCGTCATCGCGTTGTCGGACCCCAAGAACTCCTTCCCGGCTCTTCTGTAACCGAAATCCTTATGAAACTGGCCCTTTTGAGGGAGGTCATCTTAAATGGAGATGGAGCTCAACGCATTGGGCTTAGAAAGATTCTCAACGTTGGGCCATCTAGCCCATGAGAAAATGGTGGCCCGTACTAACGAAAAACACGCGAGTTTCTGACTTGAGTGTTACCCACCAAGAAATGATGAATGTCCATGAAAGTGACATCGACCTTCACAGTTTTGACTACTGTTCCTCCCACTGGGGGCTGTCCGCTTCAATCCACGATCAAGGCCCCACCTAGCTAGTCCAGCTAGAATCTAACCCAATTAGGGCAACTTCTCCCTATCACAATCCATAATCACAAATTCCACCTCAATTAGCCACAATTAGGGTGCCGTCAGGAGGGTTTGGAGGGATAATTATCCTTTCCTTTACAGTAAAATCCTAAATTTCAAGCAACACATATATATATATATATATAGATGGAACGAATTGTAACAGTTTCATTCAACCGGGAATCAATGAACTCAACCCGACATAGCCGACTTCGTAAACTACTGAGATGCGAGGGATACATGAAACCGCAGGTTCCTTCGATGTCTAATGGTTCTCTTAATTTAGACTAGGAAGGGATCCAGCGTCCGTACATACAGATCGAGCACGTGAGAAAATTGGCACATGATTCACGTCTTGCTTGAGGACGACGGAGTGGCAGCCGCTCTCCGCCACACGCGCATAGAGGAATGGTTCCCGAAAGAGATGGTAGAGGAGGAGGAGGAGGAATCTGTAAGAGGGGGAGCTGCACTTGGGCTCATAATATCTCAATCAACCGAAATTCAAAACACACATACGCCTTCAATTGTAAAACCTCGTATACATCTAACTATATATACAACAAGCACCACATACATACATACATACATACACACAACACATACATAAAGAAACATTTGCTGGATAGGAGGAATACTGTGACCCAAAATCGATAAGATTGAAATAGCCACAAAAAAATTATGATGACCCAGCCCCTTAATTTGATTGTTTTATTATTTTTATCATGTAATATGGGTGAATCGATATTATTAATAGGATATGGTGTGAGGATTGAAGTCCGGTGCATCGATCGTGAACGGTGATCCACAGCACGATTTCCAGCAACGACTAATTATGTCGCATCACCATCGTGAACTTATTCTGAGGAGGATTTCTTTCTTCTTAAAACGAGACACCAAAATCCTCTCTTTGCCGTTTTTGGTCGCGAGAACTATGATCAGTTGACATGCACCCAACTCATCCGATCCGCGGGCTTTAGCAGCATCATCATCAGCTTGAAAAAGAAGAAATGGGTTTATTGCGTTGGCGTACCACTCGATTTAGAATTAACATATCTCGAGCACGATTCTTGTCTATAGGATTCTAAACCTCTTTTAAACGGTTGCATTCGAAAAGTTAATACGTTTTACCATTATTGGAAGCCGAAAAAAATTACGGATAATGTCGAAAGCAGAGTAACAAGTTTTCTGAAGGGGACCAATATCGTTAATATAACACGGAAACGTATGATATAACACGGCTCTTGCACGGAGAATCATGTCTACACGATTTTGGATTTTTTTTTTCTTCTTTTTTGGCTAGCCAAATATTCTTCAAATTAACTATAGAATAAGATAACGCTGTTGTTGGTTCCATTAAATATGATTTTCTTTTTCATATTATCTATGCGTTTTCCTCTTCTTCTTCTTTTTTATCCATAACTTCGTAACCAAGGCTTTATAAATTCGGCCTATTATTTTTTAAAATAAAAAACAATGGGAATTTTATTATTACTTAAAAAAATAAGTAAGTACATGGGAAAATATCCTGGAGAGATTAATGTTACAAGATCCGAAATTATGGCGGGATTTTTCGAAACTAACTACCAAGAAAATATATGTGACAAATGCATCAAATAAGGCATAGATCATTAGTAGTTAGTCGGCTGGCTCCATAAGTCCCGACAATGACCTCCTACCGGTCTACACAGGTCTCGGTAAAAATAGAGTATGAAGGATTTTCGAGCCATTAACCTGCGCAAATCTCAGTTTTTCTCGTATAGATATATACCCATATAAGAGCGAAACCGCGGGAGTCTTGAGCCATACTCAAGCACCAGTCCTCCCACAACCCGATCAAACCTTCGAAGATAACTCTGAAAATCACCTAATCTCGTTCAGATTAGGAGATCTTGACAAGGCTAGTGTCAGAATCGCCTTCAACGAGCTAGGCCACCCAGAGCCGCCCACTCGAGGCAAGCTAAAGCCGCCCAGAGCAACTAGTTGGAGCCGGAGTCGCTTGGAGCAGGCTGTTCGTGGCCGGGACCAGATCGGAGCGAGCTTTTTTTGGCTGAATCTAGACATGGCATCGTCAAATCTTCATGGTCTGACCGTGGTGAGGATTTGAGTGCTTGGTTCGGAGAAGGGGGCACACTGGTCACTCGGTGGGGGGTATTAACGGTCACTGGCAAGGGGATGTAGTGCCCACTAGCCGAGACATGAGGGGAGGGCAGCCGACGCATCCGGCTTCGGCCGGATGTGCTTACTGAGGAAGCTTTCTGGGTAAGGGAATCTTTTGGACTAGGTAGGGTGGAGTTATAAACGTGGCCTATTGAAGAGTATAATGAGGTTCACTTTCAAATCAAGTTCGTGGTAAATAATTCTACACATTACGACCTCTAACTAAGAGATTATCCACTTTCTTTCTCATAAAAAAGGGCTACTACTTTTTATGTGTGTATTGGATCATACATGGATATAGTTTAATCAAAGTTCGAATACTCTGAGCGGCGCACGTCGATCGTTTCTACTTACACCTAAATTATATTTTTATGAGTTTTATTTGCAATGAGAAAATTATAAATAAATAAGGGATTTTTTTTTTTATTTTGTAAGATAAGGGATTGAAGAAAAAACTAAGAGATTTAAATGGTGAGTGTGTGTGGGAGGGGCTACCTGTGAAGATGCGACACGTGTACAACCAATTGTAAGTCCACCTTTTAAGGTTGGCTCTCTTTGTCCAGTCAACACTACGATGTACATCGGACATTAGAAAGCATCAGCAGTAATGTCACAGCACCATCACCATCTACGATGCGAACAAATAAATGAATAATCATTTCTTCTACTGGTCATATGACTCTGAGTCATTTTTTGGGGAAAATTTATATACATATATGTTCACAATATAAGGCAAAAAATCAAGATGGGTCATAGACTGAATAGATTCAAAACCAGGTGAACTACTCAAGGTCCGATTGAATTGTAGATCCAAGTAAGAAGATTCTACTGCAATGACCAAGGATATATCATATCTAAACTTACCATGAATGTGCAACATTCCACTGCATTTTTTGATAAAATTGATAGATATTTCTCTTCTTGTATCACGGTGCATTTATGTTCTTTTTCTTTTTTTTTTTTTATTTTGACGATTCCCTTCCGTATTTTTCTAATAATGATTGAAATTTCGTATAGAGTTCTACTTCTGCAGGACAGGCAGAGCTGTGGAATTCGATAATCACATTGTATTGCCCACATGGATGGATTCGTAGACGAACGTTTGAATTTCGAAGATGTCAGACATCTGCTGTCGGATCAGCTGGTGTAGGTAACAGTGGGAAACCTGGGTTTTTAACAGAGCCGAGGGCAGTAAGCAAGCCTTCATAGAGCTTCATAACACCCACCACCACCATCATGCATGTATATGCATACACATACACACATATATACATGGACAGATAAACATGATTATGACAGCGATGATGCATAGGTACGAAAATTAACACTTTCTAATGAACTTAGAGAGTACAAAGAATAAATGAACAAAGACATACTTGGAATCTAATAGGTAAAAATCGAATTTAAAGATGTCGATTGAATGTTACTGCATTGTTTTTGCCTTGCAAGGCAAATTAGTGGTAAAGGACCAAAATTTTGGTCATAGTATTTGAATTGGTATCACTGTCTTTCTCCAGCTTTTTATTCACTTCTCTTTCTTCAGGGTTTCCATTTCTCTTATTGCACTCACTCCACAAGGCAGTTCCTGTCCATCATGTTTTATCCCTTTTTCTTGTAAACCTAAGCCACACAGAGCTAAGCCTTTTTCTCATCAGGAAAGTTTGCTCATCCCTTAACTGAGAACAGAAACAACAACAACAACAGCCGGAGAGGTTGGAAGGAAACGAGAAAAGGGTTTTCTTCTGACTGATATATTTAGGGCAGAAAGAGAGATGGGAAGAGGGAGAGTTGAACTGAAGAGGATAGAGAACAAGATCAACAGGCAGGTCACGTTTGCAAAGAGGAGGAATGGCCTACTCAAGAAGGCTTATGAGCTCTCTGTCCTCTGCGATGCTGAGGTTGCCGTCATCATCTTCTCCGCCCGCGGCAAGCTCTATCAGTTCTGCAGCTCCTCTAGGTAAAACACCAGTAAGATGCATGGTTCTTCGAGGAAGAAGGAAAACAATGCAGACTTGGTCCCAGTTCTGTTGGTGGTTCTTAATTTGTTCGTTCACAAACCCTTTTCTTGATTTTACTGTCCCATTGACCTCTCTTCCCTGCGAGGGGCTATAGCAGGAACAGAAGGGAAAAAAGAAGACTTGATCTGTGTCATTCTTGGCTCTTTGTTCCAGCAAAAGCCCTTTCCTTGACTTCCATTTCTCTCCGAGTTTCCTTCCATCCACCATGAATACACAAAAGTAACTCATGGGTTGATTCGAACCTTCCTTTTGCAATTTACTTGAGAACGGATTATGAAAGCTTTCCTCGGCTCTGGATCTGTTTCAGATCAGTTCCAATCGTATGGCCATGCTTGAGTGGAGGGCTTCTATCGTTGCTTTTGGCTTTATGAGACAGATCTATGAATTGAGAGATAGTTCAACCTTTTTATCTAGTAGTACTTTCACTACTCCAGAAAATCTTAGGTTTTGATTCTTACGAAAAACAAAGGGATGTTTTCTTTTACTTAGATATATGAACAAAAGAATAGTTGACGGGAATCTTCGAGCGTCGGTTTTGCTTCTTGGGTGTTTACAGTAATGCACTTTAATGGGGATCAAAGTGATTAGTGTTGAGATTTTACGCCAGGGATGAGATGTGATGTTTTGCAGGGATCGTGAACAATTGAGAGAGAGAGAGAGAGAGAGAGAGAGAGGGAGGGAGGGAGGGAGAGGGCTTTTGTTTTGTATCCTTAAAGCTGAAAACCCTAGAAGGAGTAAAGTTGAAAATAGACTTTCATAGTTATAAGATCTATATCCTCTCAACTCACTCTCGACATAAATCTTAATCCATCTTTGGTATGAAATACCAATGTTTTGCTTTGAAAATCTTTGATTCTTTCCCAGAAACAATCAATTTGTTTAATTTGGTGGAAATAATAACGGTTGAAGCAAGACAAGTCATCCAGTTGTCTGAAATTCTCATCTTTTTTAGTCTAGTTTTCAAAATACCTTTCAAATGGTTTCCTTAGATTCTTCGAAGTTGTTCCGTGGAATTATATCAATTAATTTTGTTTGCTTCGGAATTTAATTAGCATAATCAATATTAGGACTCCGACAATACTAATTCATTAATTAAAGAGTTGTTCCCTTTTGAGGCTCATGCACTTACTCGAAGGTCAATAACTTGTCTGTTTCTCTTTTCATTCCCCGATGAATATGCAGTTCAGTCTCTGTGTTGTCTTTTAAAACTATTTTTATCGCAACAAAAGCTCCAAAAAATGAAGCCCATAGACATGGAGTCATTATGTGTAACAAACATGTAATTAGTTCGAGATTACTGACAATGTTCTTGCTGCTGATGTTATTAGCATGCCAAAGACCCTCGAGCGGTACCAAAGGTGTAGCTATAACACGCAGCTGGAGACTCAACAGAGTATCAGCGAGACACAGGTAAGTTGTTTGCTTCCATGCTCATGAATGATCTGCGGAACATATAAAATCCCCGATTGATGCCACAACACTGCGATCACGTAATTTGACAGGAAATCAACGTAACTTATAGCCCAAGAATGACTCTCATCATAAATAGGAATCCATTATTGAGTAATGAAGACTTGACCGTGTTCAATAATAATGACATGTCCATACCATACAAAGCCACGATTAATCGTAACATAGGCTCCACTCTCACGTGCGTAATTTTCCATTACAATCTTTCCCGAGCTATCAAACATGATATTCCCGTAGTTGGGTCCGTGCCTAGCTCCAATACACAATCACTATCACGGGCAAGACCTCGGGTCTAAACATATTTGATCTGTTTTCGTAAGCAGAGCAGCTATCATGAGTACTTGAAGCTTAAAGCGAGAGTAGAGGATATGCAGCAGACTCAGAGGTAGTAACTACATCAATTACAATTACCCGAGTTTCTGTATACCTACTCGACATCTCTTGGTTATCGTCTTGTGATTAGTTCTGTAATTCTATAATGTTTACGTGCTATCTTGTGCATGTAAGTTATATCGTCCGACAAAAGCTGAATTTGATACAGCAAAATCTACCAATTAATAAGCAGAAATCTTCTTGGAGAGGATTTGGATTCATTGAGCATGAAGGAGCTGGAGCAGCTTGAGCTACAACTTGAGGGCTCTCTCAAGCATATCAGGTCAACCAAGGTAAGGAAAAAGAGGAATATATTCCCAGCCGGGGAAAAAAATGTGTTCCGGGAATCATTTCGTCCATTTCGAGTCGATTGGGATATTATCAGAGGACTCGTTTCCATGCCTTATGAGGTTTAGCTGGCATCTGGAATTCGTCAGTGGGGTGTGCATATCCATTCTATATTTACGAGTATATGATAAATGCTGCGCCATCCACATTATTTATGAAATGTCTGATCACGCCAAGTAAGGGGCTAAAAAGAATTCTCTCTTCCTTTCATGTTTGCAGACTCAGTCCTTGCTTGATCAATTCGCCGATCTTCAGAAAAGGGTAGGCGCCTCCTACCCATATTATATTGAAATAGGAGTAATTGATGCTTTTTTCGGATTTCAGTAATTACTAATAGGATTGAGCACAACGCACTTAGTATTTAAAGTTTGAATTTTCTTTTGCGTATGTAATTGAACTGATGAATCGGAACTGGACGTTTGTCATAGGAACAAATTCTACTGGAAGCTAATGAATCCCTGCGAAGGAAGGTCCGAGATCCACCACAACATCAACATCCCTGAACTCTTTGATTTCTTTGCAGTAAATCTGCTGTGTACAGTAACTACAGCTAAAATGTGGAAACCCTAACTGAGAACTACTAACAGAATACGTTTCATTTTCACTGCAGCTGGAGGAGAGCTGTGCACAATTCCCTTTCCACCTTACTTGGGATGCGGATGGCGCTCAGGCCAGTCTTCCCTACAGCAATATTCCGGTTCCACAGTCAGAAGCAAATTTCTTCCATCCTCTCGATTGCGACTCCACTCTTCAAATCGGGTATGTCGTCGATTTAGTGTCTGTCTCTCAGTAGTTATATCGTGATTTATTGATGAACCACAAGCTTATTATTTTGCCCTATGACATCAAAACCTTTTCCCAGGACAATGCTCAGTGCAAGCCTGATGGATACTTAAGTTTGAATATATATAAATATCTTCTTTGGTATTGATCTGTGTCATGTTTTTTTTTATAGATACAACCCGGTGGGCACCAGTGACGAACAAGTGAATGCTGCAGCCACTTCCGACCAGAATGTGAGTGGATTTTTTACGGGGTGGACGTTCAACTGAAGCAAACAAGAAGCTATTCTTCTAAAGAAGAAGAATCGATGATTCACAAGGGCATCTCATCATTCCTTCAACTACCTTCGGGTATAAACCTTATGGCTTTTACGGATGTTTTTTTCCTTTTCCTCTGTACCTTAACCTGTAATTTCTGCCGGAAACGAATAAGTAGATGTTTTCCAAAGACGCCTTCGAATGATATAAAAGATATATGTACTGCTCTTTTGCTTTTCCTTTGCTTGAGATACATAAGATCCCTTCGGGGACCCTGAGAGGTTTGCTGGCTTTGTCTAATTAAATCATCCAGTGGGTGCTTTGTGTAAAGCTTTCAACAGTACTGCTACTCTCTCCATCTCTGTGCAAGGTTTTACATCCAGGAAGTTAATCATGTTGTATTGTCGAATGTCTCATCTTTCATACTGATGATACATGTTATAGACTCAGAAGAGTAATGGAGTTGAGGTCTGGATGAAGAACCTGACCTGTCTACACCTGCATCTTTTTTGTCCCCCCAAAAGAAAAGAAGCAACTCAAAGAATATAACCAGTAGATGGCCCCCCATATCCTTGTTCTTTGAGGCCCTGCCCACTAAAAGTCACCTAGGGCCCGAGCCCGTGGTAACTTGGGGTATACAGGACAGGACTCCCATGATTGGTCTTGTGGTGTCCTCTGGCCCACACCTTCAGCGTATTATCATCATCTTCGAGCGTCGCCAGCGTTCATCAATAGTCGTCATGCATCGAATCAATCGCTGCATTTTTTTTTTTCATTATCGTTTCTCTCGAAGTGAACTCACATTCAACACAACTAAAAATCTGCCCACTCCAGATCTTACCCGAATTTCAACTTGATCGTGCCAAGAACCTACCATGTAAACCAAATCTCTACCTTGTACCTATAGCCATACTTGCCCCTAAACTCTTACCCTCATTTGTTAATTGTAAGCCTTGAAAATAAAAAAAAAAATGGGGAAGAGGAAAGAGTTGAAAACGTGGCTCCAAATGGCTACGCATGTCCCAGACGTTGGGAGAGACATTAAAGCAATCAGATAAGGAACCACTCCAATCACGATATGAAACATAACAATTTTTTTAAAAAAATTTCAAACACCCTGACATGACATTTATTGATTTACTTTAGGCATTTCTTTATATATAGGAATATTTTCTTTATAATTTTTGATATTTTATGATTATGTGAAACATATAATATTCAGATATTTTGACGCATAATCTTAAGAATTCATTACTTTTATGAGATTACAATGCAATGTTTACGAAATTTGAAGCTTGAGATGCAATGATGAATGCTAATTGATGTTACGATCGTTTGGACGATGGCGTCACGAGTAACTCGCAAGTTGACGGCTTCACAGTATCGACAAACAGTACCCATGTATCAATAATTGGAACAATGTCAAGCTGTTGTCGATTGACGCTTGAAAAGGTTGTTAATCCAGGCGCTCATTTTTCTTTCGCGAAATCAGCCATAGCGTTCTTTGATTGTCGGTAATGTCAATGTGAGCATAACATGTGTGACCTCCTTAGTGTCGTTGTCGGGGCTGGTTAGTTGTTCAATTTAAACAAGTAATCACCGTGATACACGTTTTTCTTTTGCTTTTCCTTTCTTTCATTATGATTCAAACCTTGTCTGCGGTCGAGTTTATTCAGCCAAATATACCCGAGATACGGTTCGATGATGAGTTTTCATTCGTGATGGATTGTAACCGATTCGCATTTGAATATAATCAATTCATTATTGCGTTAGACTGACTATTCCGATCCGAATTGTCCCCTACTCCCAGCATCCGATTCCTAAAAACCCTATTATGAACAAATGTATTAGGACGTATTACAATAGCGGTGGATTCCCCTCTCCCCTCTTCTTCGACAACTGCTCCATAAAAGAGGGAGAGAGTCGAAAGGAGTATGTGTGATGGCATTTACAGACAGAGAAGCTGATTAAAGGCGCTTTCCATTTATATCAGTGGCCTATGGTATTCCTAATTAGGCCAATCACAAAACTTTCAAAAATTGTACCCAACCAGGCCCCACCCCCCGTCCATCACCGGATAAGACGGGACAACTACTCCCGACGAAACCCCCCATCTGAACCTCGTACCACATCCGACACGCGCCGGGTGCACGTGAGCCCAGGCTCCTACCGACCACCTGGGTGAGCGTCCACCCGGTGCAGCATCGCGAGGAGAGTCTCCAGCCCATGTGAAATCTATTGATGCCTAGCCGAAAGACTGCCCCAGGATTGTCCAATAACAGTACTCCTCCATTTCCCCCCACCCTCTCTCTCTCTCTCTCTCTCTCTCTCTTTTTCAATTTTGGCCTTTTCTGACGCGATGATTTTCCAATTTTACTTTTTTTTTTCTCTTCACATGTCCTTGTGAATATATGCATGTACATATATATGTGTCTTATCTATATATCCTCATAAGGTCTCCCTATTTTGTCTCATAGTTTATCTTTTAAACATTTGTGCTAATTTTTAATAATTATTGGATTAAAAGTGGTAGTGATGTGATAATTACTTTGGAAAGTGATTCTCGCTCTGTCCATTTCTTCTCGGTTCCGATTTTTTCTCCGTCTTCACCGTCTACCTACCTGTGCTTAATATTTCTGATTGATCCTATTAACTCACCGGCACGCAAGTCGTAAAATGGGTTAGTGCCTGGTACTGCTACCATGCTGGGGTACAGTCACACCTTCGATGGTTCAGGAATCTTCCAAATAATATTTTATTTTTTACTTTTTGGAAACTCGGTCTCATGTCATTATTATTTATCTAGTGTAAGTTGGAACTAATTAAGTAAAGATGTGTAAGTAAAATTATAATAGATTGACTTTAGGGACCCGTTTCCCACTTCTTAGGTTGCATCTCGGCTAAAGGAAATCCTCCCGGTCAAGATTGGTTCTCGTCTCGTCCGTACGGTACGTTGCTGTTCGTGTTGTGCGCGTGCAAGAGACGAGAGTGGGCAACAATGCGGTGTGTATGGAAAAGCGGGGAGGGAGAGAGAGAGAAGAATGGTAGTCGCCCTTCAACCAATCAGAGATCGACAGCGTTTTTGACGAAACCACCTGGTTTTATCAAAACCACTCTCTCATTCCGCCCAGTCCGGTTTTCCTTCCTCCAACCTTTTCTCCTTTTGTATGTAACACCCAAACTCCTCTGGTCCTCTCTCACTTACCTCTCCAGATACACACACACAGAGGGAGAGAAGTAGGCAGAGAGAAGCAGCGAGCATTCCATCATCGTCATCTGTCTCCTCCTTCTTCTCCTCCTCCTCCTCCTCCTCCTCCTCCTGTTGCAGAGGATATAGCTGAATTTGACTTGTTCGTGTGGAGGTGTGAGGGGAACCATGGGGAGAGGTAGGGTGCAGCTGAAGAGGATAGAGAACAAGATCAACCGGCAGGTCACGTTCTCCAAGCGGCGTGTCGGGCTGCTCAAGAAAGCCCACGAGATCTCCGTCCTCTGCGATGCCGACGTCGCCCTCATCGTCTTCTCCACTAGGGGCAAGCTCTTCGAGTACGCCACTGATTCCTGGTACGTTCACGTATATCTATTGACATAATTCACCATCCAGACTCAATCCTACCCTTATGTACGTCGATTGGCCTTGTCTCGGAGACCCGATAGCGCCGGCGCACTGTTGGACCCGGGAAATGCTGGAGGAGATTCATTTGTGCATATTCAGATGAATCTTAGGATACATACGAGGATTCGTTAACGGTGAGGGGAAGAAAGTTTCCAGCTTCATTTTCACAGAATAATAGAGATTCAATCTCTCTCTCTCTCTCTCTCTCTCTCTCTCTCTTACTGGTTTACCTCACATCTTTCATGATCTGAAATGATTTCATTCCTTTCTAGTCCGACTCTCTGATGTTCAATACAACACATATACATGTGTATAAACTCTTACGTGAAGGTCTTCGAAAATTCTTTACGTTTCAGACTAGAATTACGGGGAAAAATGAAAAGGGTAGGCTTCACATAGAGGTTATCTATAGTTTTACCCATTTTTTTGGGTGGTTAAAGTCTATATTTTTACCTTAGAACATTCAACGGAGTGCACGCCTCTCGAGACACTTCGTTTTTTTTTTCTTCCCCCGATTCGGGAATAAAACTGAATTTTATAGTAGATCAGAACTGGCTCAGATTCCCTCCTCCTATACGTGTATTTGTGTCAGAGGCAACTGTTGTTAGGGTAAAATATTGAAATTTGGTTTTAATTTACGAATATTTCTCGTCTTACCCACCGGCTTCTCCTTCCTGGGTTTTTATGGTAATTCACCTTGGAATCTATGAGGCTATACATCTGATTAGATCCGGTAGTTTGTGGGGGTTGGAGCCTTCAGTTCAACACAATATTGGTCATGTTTGTTCTTGCTGCTAGTTCACTGTCGTGCTAGTTCAGGGAGATTTGTTTATTTCTCAAATTGAGAAGGTCAATTTGCCATTTTGTGGTTGACTGGGAAATTGAAGCAGCTCCCTTGAATTAGAATTTCAACTAGATGACGAGGTCACTAGCTTCATTGATGTGATCTGATGTCCGTCCTCGCTTGTTTGCAGCATGGAAAGAATCCTCGAACGTTATGATAGGCATTCGTATGCGGAAAGGCAGATGCTTGGAGGCAATGATAGTAATTGTGCATGTGTAAGCTTCTCATTGAACGCTCTCAATTATTATTCCATCCATATATATCTATATTTTGTAGCACATCTCCGGAAAGCTGACGTCGAAAAAGAAATTTGTGATGATGGGAGCATCTTGCAATTCAATCCATCTTTAACTCAATGTGGCCACAAGTTCATACAAACGATTGGCGTTGAACAATTAAATCTTGACGATATAGACCGTGTGAATAGGATCATGTTCTTTATGGTAAACATTGATAGGGACGGGGATTATCAAACGAATATTCAATCATGATTGGAATATCACTTATACATTCTAAGAAACATTCTTGTGAGAAGGTTAAAGTCGTAAGAGATTGTTAGTTGCATGGTTGATCCATCTGGTTACAGTAAAATGCTAGTCGATGATTTTCCACATAAATCTGAATGATACTGTCCAATTTCAAACTAAATCGGTTCTTCATGCCGTTCAATTAGGACTGGAATTTGGAGCATGCAAAGCTTAAAGCAAGGGTGGAAGTTTTACAAAGGAATCAAAGGTGATGGGGCAACTATGTGCACAGTCCCTGTGCATCAAATATTCCGTTTCATTACCTTGGCATTGTAGTATGCTCGGAATGATTAGTGATACGGCATTGAAAGAGCTCATTTGTTCGATTCTTCGCAGGCATTTCAGAGGGGAAGATCTTGACTCCCTGAGTCTCAAGGACCTCCAGAGTTTGGAGCATCAGCTTGATTCAGCTCTCAAACATATAAGGACTAGAAAGGTGCACACTCTTTACTCTTCGTATAATCAATGCCCGATTCACAGTCTTGGCTAAACTCATCTGCAAATGTCCACTTTTTCAGAATCAACTAATGCATGAATCCATCTCTGAGCTTCAAAGAAAGGTATGGAGCTTATAAAATCTCCAGCTTGTTCTCAATAGTCAATACATATATCAGAGTATTACATGAAAAAGTGGGTAGATCTTCCCAAACAACAAATCTGCAGGTATTCTGAAATCTGACTTATATTGGGATTCTGTGAATCAACAGGATAAGGCATTGCAAGAGCTAAACAACCTGCTTCTAAAGAAGGTGGCTGTTTTATGTATTATTGGATTTGCCCACTCCCTATCGTTGCATATTATTCACATACCATACACTCTCATTCTCAATTTATTTTCAATTGTATAGAGAATAGATCTCCACTGATATAAATATGAATACAGAAACCTTTTCTGCTTCTTATGATTTAAAACGCTTTGCCTGGTCAAAAATTAGGTGAAGGATAAGGAGAAGGAGGAGGGGAAGCAGAAGGAGATGGCACAGTCGCTGGTGGATCCCTTGAATCAACTCCATCAAGAGCACACACTAGACTCTTCCTTGATGCTGCATCCAGCATCACATTCTGTCAGCAGTTTCAGGTCTCTCTCTCTCTCTTTCCCATGCAATGAAAGTATAAATCAACAGTTTAGATCTCTCATCTTCTCCTGTACTGATGATGAAATCCATATGCCGTACCTACTGAGTATTTGTACACGGTCTGGACAACTTTATGCTTTCCTGAAACATCCATTGCGTGTCACCTTAAATACGCACGTATAGGGTATGCTAACTCTAGGGCATGACTTTGTTGGCGTACATCTGGACGGATTTGTGTGTTTCAAGAACTAAAAATGGGAATCCTGAATTATATTCTTCTGCATTGTATAGAGCATAAAGTGCAGCCAGTGCCCATGTCGTAAGAATTGATTGCTTGTCTTTGGTTTTGTATTTCTCTAGTTCATGCCAACTAATTAGCGGGGACGGACGCCCAGAGGGAGGGAATTCACCCCAGCTGAACCGGATCAGCTCTCTTCCGCCATGGATGCTTCAGCACACCCTAAACTGAGGGAGCAAAAGATCTACCTACCCTGTGGCTGCTAAACTTTCAATTTTCGTGTCCTCAACATATAGACAGATGTATGTGTGTGTATGCATGAATGAACATATAGAATTCCCGGCCTTTGGAGCATCTATATTTGTTCATCTGCCAGTGCAGCCCCAGATGGTTGGCCTTTGTTGGTAGCTGTCATGTATAAGAGTCATGTGTGAAGAGCAAAATCAATGGGGTCTGCTTGTCGTATTATTAATAATACCATGTTTCAGGTCAGTGAACTATATATAGTATGTGGCATAATACCTTATTAACAATTTTTTTTCAATGAATACGGCCTGATATTCACCAGAAATTCTAGCCTAATTTACGGGCTCATCAAGAATCTTACTCTTATATATATATATATATATATATTATTGATGATTATCCAATCAGAGATTTTTGGATTGGAAAATATGGAGCCCTCTAAATATCTCATGATGGTGTAGATGTTATGTTTTCCAAGTCGGCGATCTATGATCAGACCAATTGGAAGAATCTAAGCTGTGGTATGATTACTCCATTGCATTTCACTATCATGAACATGCATGTGCAGCCCGCCATGGAATTTCTGGCAAGCAATCATCCACGATATGCGGAGTCTCCCGGACATGTTCTAGAAGCATATTTCCTGTCAGCAAGATTGGACGTCTCAACCTTCTGTCCGGATACAGCATGAACTGTTCTTAATCAAGAGACTCTTCGAATCCAGCAATTTTTACCGGCCGGCTTCGATATTTGGTTCATACGAAGCTATACAGACACACACACACACATATATATATATATATATGTGTGTGTATATTGTTCAGAAGGAATCGGAAACACCGATTGTGGGGGATCTTCTGGCGCTAACCTGCAGGAGTCCGCCATGGTCCCCCAAGGCGATTCATGGGATTCTCAGGAAATGCGAGCCACTCATTTAGGAATAATTTGACTTTATTTTGCCGTGGGGTGGGGCGGGTGGGGTGAGGTTGGGCGTGGAAATCCTGACCCAGCAATCAATAACCACATAGAAAAAATGAATTTTAATTGAACATCTCTTATAACTTAATAACATCTCATAAGTTTTAAAAAATTATATTTAGAGTATTGCATCAGTTATCTAATTTGATTTGAATATAAATTAATTAAAATTTATTAATTTTTTATATAAGGTCCATAAGGTGGGGCACATAGGTCCAAACACCAGCCCTGACTTTTTTTTGTCCGACATACTATTGAAATACTGAACTACATGCAATATTATATTTTTCTTATTTTTTTTATAGTTGAGTATATATATTTTTAAAATAATTTTTTCATATTATATATTTAAATATGTAGTACACTCGAATTTTAATTTTAACGGCCTACTAATTCGATATTTAATGGCATAATGTAGTATGACATGTCAGCAGAATTTTTACAACATTAGAACGTTATATCGCTCAAATTTGATCATATTAGCATATCGTGTCAGTAACTTATCACCATGTCGTTATGACATGTCAGCATATAACGGTTACATCGATATATAATGACCGTATCAATGATTTGTTACAACTATGATTTAAACAAATTACGAAACAAAATATATATCATCGAAATATTAACTTTTTATATATAAAAAATTTAGGTATAAGGAATAATAAATATATAAAAATTTTATCATAAATATCTCATTACAATTTACTTGGTGCAGGGAAACAATTTACATTTAATTAGCGATCAATTACATAAGTGAAAAGAAAGTGACATTCGCATTTTGGACACTCACCAAACGCTTCAATTGAAGAGTTCAAACTTTCGGAAGTCTGGTTTCAATTCAATCAAGTTCAAGCATGGTAGGCACGACGAGACCCAACAATTCCAGAGGAATATATATTCATATATATATATATATATATACACACACGTGCGTAAGTACATATATTTAGATGGTGCTGATGTACCAAGATGACACGTGTAACTTTCAATCACATATACATACATATATATATATATGTATCCAGAGAGTATACATAAACCTTCCAAGTGCAGTAATATGGATGGGTTAGTATATTCCATTACCTTTTATCTTTCTTTTTAACTTAGAATCTCAAGGCTACATCTCATTGAAACCAATGATACTCTCATATGAGTCACTCCTAACTTGCTATCGATGGCACAATTCACCGGTAAGCTCATTAAACTATAATATGTTAAATTTAAAATTAATAAATTACATGACTCTATATTTTATTAAGATGAAAAAAATTGACTCTCACCGTACTCTTGACTCAATTTTAGACATTAGATCTTCAACCTGCATCGCAGAAAAAAAATATATCCATCGTACCGGTAATTAATGCATAATCTCATAATAATTATGAGAACCCTGCCGACATTGACGACGAAACAAACGGACAAGATATGAATTTAATGTCCTTAAAAGCATCATTCAAGAACAATAGCAAATACCCCAAAAGTCAAACTGGCCGACCTATAGAAAGGTGACACATGTCCCGCCATACACCAGAAGGGAAGCCCCCCCCCCATTAGGCACGTCTGATGGGTCGGAGTTATCGATGGCAAAATAATTTTTTTTAAAATCGATTTAATTTGATGCTAAATTATAAATTAATTGTAATTTACCGAACACGATCAAGTATGGCATACTGAATAAACAAGAGTCAATATAGGGCAGCACTGGACGTAACATGTTGTATTATGAGATTGAAAAATATTGAATGGGTGTCATGGTTGTGGAATGCTTCTCCATGTGCGTGCGTACATATACACAGGTTGACGTCTCAGACCCGAAAGAGACAAACAAGATGGAAAGATCACGATCACGTATAGCAGTGCCGAGATTCGGCATTCGACTCCGGCCGACGCCACCAAGGGTGAACCATATCTCATATATCGTCAAGCCTGCGAGAGCCAAGGACCCGAGAATTCCGTTCGGAGATGAGGCCGAGGGCTGCGGCCTTTCTGCTGCTGCGGGGAGCAGGGTAATGGTGGTGGTGGACTCGAGCCTCGACGCAGAGGGGGCACTCGAGTGGGCGCTGTCTCACACCGTCCAGAACCACCGCGACTGCATTGTTCTTCTGCAGGTGGTCAAGCCCTTCAGTAGAGGTGAGCTGATGGGATCAATCGACCAACTCTCCGTTGAATTATCTGCAAAAATTTCCCGTAATCTCATCGAAAGCTTCTGTGTTCAATTGGACAGAGAACAGCGGGAAGCTCGGCCTAAGGGCTGATGAAGTCGTGCATTCAATGAGAACTATGTGCAAATCAAGGAGACCTTGGGTAAGTTCAAAAACATTCGAGCTTTATGCAGATTTTACGTCATTTAATCGATGAGTCTTTGGGCATTCCTCTCAACGTTCTTGACATGATTGGTAATGTAATTCGAGAGATCGAAGAGCGAAGAAAGATTCCTATATATGTGTGTGTGTGTATAAATAATAGAAGAAGCATCCATAGAACCAAAAAGAATGACTCGCTAGAGTCAGCTAGCTCATGCCATTCGTAAGCATTAGATAATAACAAGTGCAATTTGTTTATGGCTGAATCTTATTTATTTAATTAAAAAAATGGTGGTTCTTCGCCTTTTTTTTTCACTCAATTAAGTATTCTTGTTTATCTGTGATTGTAGTTGAAAGTGGAGGTGGTGACGGTGGAAGGGGAGAAGAAGGGGCCTCTCATAGTTGAAGAGGCCAAGAGGCAGAGGGTCTCCCTTCTGGTCCTGGGCAGGAGGCGGCGGCAGCCAGTGATGTGGCGGCTGGAACGGCGGTGGTGGGGAGGAAAGGGGCAGCAGCGCTACATGGGGACGGTGGAGTACTGCATACAGAATGCCAACTGTATGGCCGTTGCGGTGAGAAGGAAGAGCAAGAAGCTCGGTGGGTATTCGATCACCACAAAGCGCCACAAGAACTTCTGGCTCTTGGCTTAGTAATCTTTCTAGAAATCGCACATGTCCCTAGCTCTTACTTTTAATTTCTTATGTTTGGTTGCCAACTGTATCATCCAAATGCTGTCAGATAGATCAACTAAACAATGTGGGTGTGCATAGCTTTAAAACTTTAGGACGGTTCCGAAGTCTCATCCAGTGGTTGATGAGGAAGGGTCCTGAATAATCCTTGAAGGAATTGTATAATTATGGCAGACAACGTACTTTAGGACATGTTTGTTTTCTCTGTAGCATCATTAATGATGTCCGTAACGTCTGTGGCAAAGAACAATCATCAAATTCAAAGGTCTTATTAGTTATTTCCCCTTGTCGAGGCATCTAATCAAGAATGGAGGGGTCACGTTGAATAGAGAAATCTCTTCTCGGTTGGGCTGCTACTGACTAGTTCCGTCGGGCTGGGGATTGATAAAGGCGAAATGCACAACAGAGAACATTTAGGCATTATTCACGGGTAGAACGCTACCAATCAACAGTTCTCTCACTCCTAATCACTGATGCGGCCAGCTCCAACTGATCGGGATAGGACTGATAGATTGCTTAAGGGGAAGACATTACTAGAAGTTCTGTCGACTTGTGCGGCAAATAGCAATACCTGGTTATACTTACGGTAGATATTGGGTGGACTCTTTTTCATCAGCTCAGCAATAAGATAGCACGTAACTAACAGGGCTGCGGCCAGCATTAAGAGTCTCAAACAGCAGACAGATCAGTGCCTTATCATATAGCAAGAGAGCAGATCATTGATTTCTGACTTCAAGAAAAAGGAACATATCAATTTGAATCCAAGTGCTACCCGAATAAACAGGAACTATTCATCAAAAAATAATCTGATGTGAAAGGACAATTGTTACATGCTGCAGAAGGGTAACAGAAGATTCAATCGAACACTGTCTCACCTCTTTTTGTATTACACTATCGACTCTCCTCCCTGCTCTATAAGAATGTTTCTATAATCCAAAAGAAGAAGAAAAGGATGAAACCTAAATCACCAAAATCTTGTCTACCTCCCTAAAAGTAATATCTGTGATCTGGTTCAAGTAAAAATCTCAACCTTTGCAACTATCCCACAGTCAAAGAAGGTAGCATGTGTCTATAAATAAATTTGTGTTCTCAGCTTGAGGTGCAGCCTTGTAGATGCGGGTGGGTCATATTTATGTACCTTTCCCAAAAAGGCTTGTACCTTTCAATACCCAGCTTGATCCAGGGCTTCAGATTCCCATTGAAGTGAATAACTGCTGCACTCTCGATCAGGCGGCTATCGATGTTTGGATCAAAGCCCAGACCTTGCACGTGCCACCTTCGGTCAAGCGGCTCAGTCAGCCCATAGAAGGCCAGAAGACCCGGAGGCAGGGTCCCAAGCTTCCACAGGGTCCTGTCCTCATTCTGTTTCAGCCAGTAGTGATATCGGGCTGTGACATTTGCTTTCCTCCATGTGATTAGGTCGAACACATTCATCCCAAAAGCCCACCCACAGGCCTGTGGGTCAAACTTGGAGCTGATGATCGGGTTCGAGAAGTTGAGATACTTGTAGTACCGGTGGAAAGCTTCAAGGCAAGTCTCAACTGCTCCATTAACATTCCCGTGAAGCTCTAAAGAGAAGAGAGGGGTCAGCTCCTTTTGAACTACAACATCATCATCGAGAAGTATAACCTTTTCCAATTGAGGGTAGACATCAGGAATATAGAACCGAAGGTGGTTAAGCAAAGAAGAGGCTCTCATATAACAAGATGCTTCCAAATAGGATGCATTGAGCCAAGAGAACCCCTCAACGTTCTGAACTTCTATGGTAGCCCCTTTAAAGTTATTGCTGAGAAACCATGCCTGCATCGGTCCAAAATTGACACCATCTGTCACAATATGGAACACAAGTTGTTTTGGGTGGTCCGTGTTGGAAACAGTTGAATTCACCACCACGGATGTGCCCAGCAAGTTGTCTGAAAATAAGCAGAAATGGTAGAGATTGTTATCTACTAATCGAGGAGAGTTCCTTAACTCATCAGCAAGATTTCTTAGGGTTGGTTTCTGGAGCCAGTCAGAGGCGAGCTTTATGATTAAGCAATGAATACTCTTTGGGAGTGATTCAGCTGCAAGCTGCCCAAAAACCACACTCTGAGCAGCTGCAGCATTGGCCCGCTCCTCAAGGGCCTGAGTATGGGACTGCATGGTTGTAATAGTGGTTGCAATGTCGTAATGTAGGTCCTGTGCCTTGTAGATTAAGGAAGACATGCTCTTGATCACAGGACCGGCCTCTTCTAGTGTGAGAGGCTCTCCCCTCATGGCAGCCTTTGAAAGGAGAAGCTGTGAGATCCGAAACTTCGAGCTCAGCTCCCACGCAAGATGGAGGTTGTTGTGGTCCTTAGCAATGATTATATAGGCCTTTGCAAGGGTCATTTGCTCAGCCAGTTGCCTAGAAAATGAGGTTGCACTCGATATTTCATCAGTAAAGTTGAAAACCCTATGATCTTGCTCTTCAAAAATAGCAGTCCTCTCCTGCAGAAAGCAAGAAAATAAATGGCCAAGGCCATAAATGAGACATGTCAAAACACAAAGTTCATCAATCCCATTTGATCTTCTGTCATATCCATAAAGATTGGCTATACAAAAGTGAACTGCTCAACGGATGCCCCTTGGTTTCATTCTTGTTACAAATAAAAACATAAATTGGCTAAATGGAGAACCATAAGAAGGCCTCGTAATGGTTACAGCATGTGCTATATGTTGCAACACCAAACGAATGCAATCTCACAGTGTAATATGTGGTATCTGGCTCATTCCATCCCTATGTCATTCCATCATGCAGAATGAACAACAGTATGTCATACGAAAATTACATCAAGGTAGTTGATTTTTCATCGGTCTCCCGGTCTTTATACATTCTATGAAGGGTTAATCAATAACGGAGATATGGCACTCCAGCATCAAGTATCAACAAAACAGTGACTTGTTTCATTGTACAGTATCAAATCTTCAAGAATAAACTAATCTAATGGAATCTCCAGTTGATTTCGATTCAACTCAGCTCGATTCTTGATCTGATGCAGAAATATACAACAAGAAGAGATTTTCAGGCAGACCCTTTGTTGCAGAAACAAGCATAAATCAACACACTGAAGTGAAGCCAAACAGGAATAGCCAATTCCAAGAAAAGACGACAGAACACCGACAGAACAGCTTACCTCTGATGAGGACCTTATGGTCCGATCTGCGTTGTGATTGTGTTGAACCACAAACAAGATCAGCCCGCCGAGACAGAAGAGCCCGAGAACCGACCAGATCCAACACCACAACCTCCTCCGGATAGGGCGCCGGTAATCGGCGGCCCGCCGCCTCATCCCGCCCTATCTCCACCACCGGCTTTACCCTCAAATCGAGAAATCGAGCTCCCCCATCGCTCAGATTCGACAACGATACCGCAAAAGGCCGGAGCTTTCCTCGATGTTCGACCTCTGGGCAATCGACTGGAGGAAAGATTCAACGAAAAGCAGCTCAATTCAGAACTCGATCTGCGGGAGTGCGAGTGAGGAACTTAAGACAGGGAAGATCCGAATCAAGAGCGACGCATAAATGATAGAAGATGGGATTTTGATGGCAGTTTTTTTTCGGCTCACTGGGAGGGAAATAGGAAAGGAAGGCCCAACCCACATGACATCACGTGCCAGCAAGATTTGGTTCCCGACATGGGCAAATCAACCTCCTGATTTTATTGCTCCATGTTTCTGCTGGCTTTCCGTTTTACAGCTTACCATGGATGAGATAGCATTCATTTCGCCAGATCTTCTTGTGGTAACAAATTGATGAAAATACAAAAGTCTACAGATTACATAGTCATGAACATTCCATTACTGTAGAACTGCAGGTTAATAGAGACTTCAACGCACAAAAACTATGATTTCTTTGATCACCTCGTTTCCAATGGACACTAACTAATCCGTTGATAAGTTAGAACGATAATTGTTTATAAAAGATCGAATTTTGCTTGATTGATTGCGATGGGCTGAAATCAGCGGCCTGGTCTAATTGAGTAGCCGAGTGAATTATACTCGCTTACAAATTTGAAGTTGACCTGCGTGTGAAAATGACAGTAGGCAAGTGTCATGTAGATATGCGGGGGCTATGGGCCGCTTAGTTCTGGGCCTTAGGGAAGCCCGAAGGAAGGAGAAGCCCATGGAGCTTTTCTATGCATGACCGTTCCACACGAGCAGAAATATCCCTTGTACTGATTAGGAGGGTAGTTTTCCAGCTGGTTGTATATAAATTTGCTCAAGAGGCTCTTAGATTCCTGGCTATTCAACTCGACTATTTTTCTACTCCCATCATTTGGTGCCGTCTTTGGGAAATTCAGATAGAAGGCCGTGGTTCACCATGCTCGAGATCATGAAGTGGAATGATTGGATGGAAGAGGAGGAGAGCTTCCCTCTAGTGGGTCCCATTGGAGCACAGGGCAGTGGCTGAAATTCAGCAACCTCGAGCTGACCCGACCGTTGATCCTAATGTTGTCCTAGAGTGCTTATTGTGGGGAACCCAGGAGGCGATGAAGATGTTGATAGAAAGAAGGCTGAAGATTATTATGGAGGAAGCAGTTAAGAGGATAGCTCGTGAGGAGCGGGAGGCCTCGGATGCTAGAAACCGCCTTCCCAGGACGGCAGAAGGAGACAGGGATAATATTGCAGAAGAAGCAGTGCCACAAAATCCAGTGTAGCCACCGTGCTGAGAGCCTAGCTGGAAGTAGCAGCGCCACAGGTAAGGGCTGATGCGATAGCACCTACATCGGAAGTGGCAACATCAGTATTGGCGGGTGACATACAGAAGTTGGTGGCTGGCCAGATAGCCAAGGCACTGGAAGTGAATGTGTGCATGTGGTACAGTTTGCCCTCCCTACTGGAACACAGGAGCAGCCCGCTCGACAAGGCGATACTGGCAGTGATGTTACCGTGGAAGTGCGTAATTCCCCAAATTACTTCATATAATGGGAAGATGGCCCTCGGGACCATTTGAACCATTATGAGACAGTCCTCTTGGGCTGAGGCGCCACTGGCAACATCCAGTGCTTATTGGTCATGGGCACTTTGATTGAAGTGGCAGTGTACTGGTTTTATTCACTAGAGCTGAGGTTGATCAAGAATTTCGGGCAGCTGAAGGACCAGTTCCTAGAGCGGTTTGCTGGCTCCATTAGGATAAAGAGGGATTCAATGGAACTCTTTGCCATGGAGCAACGGGAGAAGGAGATAGTATGACAGTGGTATGATAGATTTTCGAAGGTGGCCGCTAAGAGAGAGGACATCTCTCAGAGGAAGAAAATGGCAGAGTTCCAGTGGGGGTTCTTGAAAAACCTGCTCGTGGAACCACCCTCTAACTTTGCAAACCTCATTGCTTGAGCATAGAGGTTCATGGCAGTCAAGGAGGGTCACTGGAGGCACTGCAAGGCTATGAAAGGAAGGTGTGGCGAGGGAAGAAGAAGGAGAAAGGCAGACAGGACTAGAAGAAAGATAAACCCTCGACGCTCCTAGCCCCCCTCTCCGTGGTCTTGGTGGAAGGCGAGAGATGTAACTTAACCCGACGCCCCCAAGTGACGAGGGATAACATGGTCCCTAACATCAGCAAATAATGTCGATACCATAAGGCCATAGGGCATGACACAGAGGACTGCCACAACCTTAGGGCTGAGATCAAAAGGTTGGTGTGTGATGGTCACTTGCAGGAATACGCTACGGGGGCATGTGGGAATGTGTGGTGGTGCTCTGACCAAGCCAACTAACATGGATCATGCTCGCCCAAGTGGCGTGATAATTCCTCCCGGAGAGATGGGCCTTCAGCGGAGCACCGAGGCAAGGGAAAAGCGATCATCCCCGTGATAACTAGGGGCCCAATGCATCAAAAGCACAAAGCAATGCAGATGATGTCTATCACACCGCCCTATAGGGATTACCATATTATGTTTACGAAGGACGACGATCATCACATCAGGGGCGGCTCCAAGGATGACATGCTGGTGGTGTTAGCGGAAATAGACGAATTTAATGAGAAGAGGGTACTCGTGGATAACAACAGCTCAGTGGATATTTTGTTTTATGACGGGTTTAAAGGATGAAGAGGGACACTGCCTCTCCATTACCTATCCACGCGCCTTTGATAGGATTTGCAGGAGGAGTGGTCACGCCCATTGGTTCTGTGACACTGCCATTCAAATGGGGAGAAGCACTGTGTGCGGCACGATGCCAAGTCACATACAATGTGATCCTAGGCTGCCCGACCTTGAACACATTGAGAGCTATTCCATCCACATATCACCAAAAGGTGATGTTTTGGACTCCGGCGGGGATCAGGGAGGTCCTGGGGGACCTAACCAGCAGTGCAGGAACGCTATGCCGCTCCCCTAAGAGAAGTCAAGGCAGGGCCGTCTATGGTGATAGAGGCAGACCCTAGAGAAGAGTTGGCTTGTCCTACACCAGACGAAGAAGTTGATGAGGTACCGCTAGCACTTGAGCTCTGTGTCAAGGTGGGCACGAAGCTAGAACCAGAGCAAAGGAAGCAGCCCCTGGAGAGGCTGTGTCATTATGCCGATGTGTTCATGTAGACGCCTGCAGATATGACAGGGCTAGACCCGAGCATCATAACACATGACCTCATGGTGGAGCCGACAGCCAAGCTGGTTATGCAGCACTACTGTCTTATGGGCACTAATAGATGTGTGATGGTGAGAAAAGAGGCGACTAAGCTATTGAAGGTAGGACTAATTGAAGAAGTGTGTTTCCCTAGTTGGGCGGTGAACATGGTTTTAGTAAAGAAGGCTAACGGAAAGTGGAGGATGTGCGTTGATCACATGGACCTGAATGACGCCTGTCCTAAGCACTCTTACCCTTTGCCACACATAGACCAGCAAGTGGATGCCACTACCGCAAATACGAAGCTGAGCGTCATGAACGAGTGGATACAACCAAATCCTAATGGCGCATGGAGACTCAGAGAAGATGGCCTTCTACGTAGGAAACATCGTCTACTGTTATTGGGGCAATGCCTTTCAGCCTCAAGAACGTTTGTGCCATTCACTAGAGGCTAATTAACAAGCTCTTCACATTGCAGTTGGGGAAAACTATGGAGGCATATGTAGACGACATGATCATCAAGTCTCGACCGAAAACGACACATCCGGCAGATCTGGAGGAAGCTTTCCTTGTTATGAGGGCACACAATTTGAAGCTTAACCCTCGGAAGTGTGCCTTTAATGTTGACTCTGGCAAGTTTCTTGGTTTCCTTTTGATGCACTGGGGGATGAAGCAACCCAGATAAGGTGAAGACTATTGAAGGTACGCGCTCGCCGCGAACACCCAGTGAGGTCCAACAACTTACGAGACGGCCGGTGGCGCTTAATTGCTTCCTGGCGAGGACAGGGGACAAATGCCTCCCCTTTTTTAAGACCCTCAAGGCAGGATAGAACTTCAATTGGACAGAGGAATGTGAAGTCGCATTTGTCATGTTAAAGGAGTATCGCTAAGATTTGCCCTGTCCCGCCAACCTGCTGGAAGGAGAGACACTTTACTTATATCTGGGGGTAAGCGAAAAAGTGATAAGTTCGGTGCTCATTAGCAACGTCACAGGGGTGCACCAGCCCCCATATACCATGCGAGTAAGGTACATTCTTGTGGAGGAGTTTGCACTGGCGGTGATCGTAGCCGCACACAAGTTGTGGACTTACTTCCACGCGCATCCTATTTGCATCCTGACTCACTAGCCGCTACGACAAATGCTGAGAAAGCCTGAGGCATTAGGGAGGGAGGATGGGGAAATGGGCGATCAAACACCAGCAACAATAAAGGCCCAGGCGCTGGCAGACCTGATCTCAGGGGCCACGGGTGAGGATCCGGCGCCAGAGTGTGATACCCAAGCGGAGACATGAGAGCTGTTCATAGACGGGTCGTCCACGGGCAGCGCCATCGGTGCCTCGTGTGTTCGTTCTAGTACTGCCTAAAGCAGAGTTGATATGGGGGGCCTTTGGGCCGCTTAGTTCTTCTAGGCCTTAGGGAAGCTCGAAGGAAGGAGAAGCCCATGGAGCTTTTCTGTGCATGACCGTTGCACACGAGCAGAAATGTCCCTCGTATTTAGGGGGTAGTTTTCCAGCTGGCTGTATATAAATTTGCTCATTTAACCTGACAAGCGACTCTTAGATTCGTGGCTATTCCACTAAGACTATTCTTCGACTCCCATCACGCGTCATCTCAAAGGAAATGGTAATGATGCTCAAAGTTTTCATCGTATGATGATCGCTAGCAATTCAGAATGGGCCCACAAATACTGAAGTCACACGTGGGGATCTCGGCCCGACCGGTTATGTGCCCGAAACTTTACGTCTCCAGCCATACGAAATGGCCATATTTGGATACGATGATGTCGGCTAGAGTCAGAGATGCAATCTTACGAAATGCCATATTTGGGTAGTATCTTCGAGGTCTGCTGGGGAGCGACTAAGTTCAGGCCACGTGCGGGAGAGGAAATTTTAATGCTCAGTTATGGATTGATCGGTGACTTGCTGGGCCGGTTGGATTTACGCTGGAGCCCACCAACATCGTCAGTCAGAAACTATGGAAGTTTCCGGAGCGAACCTATTGGACAAAGGAGCATGATTGCGAATTTCGTACTACTAATTATCATATCAAAGCGATCATTTTTTGCCTTTTGAATCGCATGATTGGAAATAGCAAAACGCGTATATCCACACAAAATAAAAATGGAAGGGGAAATCTGGTATATTGCACACAGGCCCCGTAATTATGGAGCATGGTTCAATTTACACCCAGATCTTTTCCCGAGATATTCCTTTCGCCCAGAAAAGAAAAACAGCAAAATACGCTTCATGAAAATCAGAATGCATCCGAATCAACTAATATAAGTCGATTAGAATGATTTAACATTTCTTCCCTCTAGCTAAGAAGGAAATTAATGTTGGCACATGGCAGCATTTTGTCCCTAATGGGCCAAGCCTGCTCAGGGTTCCAGGCCCAGGCATTGATAGTCCAGGCCCAATATCACCATGAGCCACTCCCCAAATGTCTCGCATCCTTTGTATGTGTATATATATTGGTACTTCATTGTCGTGCCTGGTATTTGTTAATTAATATATTCTGAAAGTATGCGAACAGAGAGTCCGTATGTAAGGCAAAATGAGACTCCAAAATGAGTGTTCCAAAGATCAAATCCCAGTTTGGAAGAATCGATGAAAATTTTTCCAAAAATCTCAACTCGATCGTAAACTAATATCAAGATTTGTTTCAGTTGGCCTCGATATACCGTGCGATGTTAAAAAAAAAAAGAAGAAGAAGAAGAAGAAAGAAGAAGAATGTAAGGCAAAATTGACATAAAGTGCGAGATGAAGAAGTGTACATCTTCGTCCACATGGGAGTCAACGGGGCAGTCAACCCCTCAAACGACCGAGACCTTGAAGGTGCCACCAAATTGACCGGAGCACGGGACTCTGATTGGGTCTCTGTCTCTGTCGTTTTGTTCTTTTCCAGTTTTCTTAAACAACCGAATGCTGACTATCCTATCAGACAGAGAAGAGAGCATGTAAGTAAACATGGCGGTCACCGTCACCTCCGGAGTTAGGACCGAGAATCTGCGGATCGAGGTGAGGGAGAGATCGAGATCAGAAGACCGGTCCACCGGCTCGAGGAATCCGAGGATCCGGTGGTCCATGCTAATGACCAACCGGTGTACGGGGACGCTCTCCTGTTTCGAGATCTTCTCGGGGGCGGCACACCGAGCGAGTGCCTGGTCATCAGGCAGGATCGTGTCGATGTCTTGCACGATTAGCAACGAGAAGACTTGGATTAAAAAAGTCTCCGAATGATGTAACGAGTGAAATACTCTAGAGACACCCACCGTCGGCATGGTCGAATGGTTCGGCACTCATCATCCTAATTGGAAGACTTGAGTTCCGGGGAGCTCTTATAAGCTTATCCATGCGGTTATGTGCTCTTCGAATGGGAATCCATTTTCTGAAAGATCCTGGCTTTCGTGCTTTGGTGGGTCTCCGAGAGCCTTTCGATGACCTATGTTGTGTTGAAGGGATATCTATATGATCCGATCGATTGCGTTAACCTCTTAAATGGGCCGACCCGAGTCAATTCGGATTAATCAGCTGGACAAAATCTATTTGGATACCGACCATTTATAGAAAAAAAAAATATTCTAGAGACCTGACGGCACGTACCGAACAAAACGCGTGGGTCAGGGTCAGCGGGAGCTGCATAGTAACCACCCACCTAATGCGGGCCCCTACAGACCACAGTCTACTACCCAACAATAACAAATTTATCATTCAAATATATATATTTGATACAGTACCTGCATTCCCATGGTAAGAATTATCGTAAGTAAATCCTCTCCTCTTATATCTTGTGAGAATCCAAGGATAAATTTAAGAGATGACGAGAGGGCAAAGGTGGAAAAGGTGATTATCATCCTAAGTTTTAAACGAATTTCTTTTCTTTTTGTATTTTTGTGTTGGATATATATTTTTTTAAATTGCCATTATTAGACCAGTTTCATACATCTATCTTTGTGCTGACTCTGGGCTTTTTACAACATTATAAATAATAGGTTAATCTCATTTATTTATTTATTTATTTATCAACATTTTTNTTTATTTTAATAATTAAAAATATATAAATTTAATTTTAATAATAAAATTTATTGTACCATTTTATTCTCTTTATTTTTATTATCTTATTTTAATTTTATAAATTTATTTATAATAAAAAAAACATGAACCCAATATTTCTTTAAAAGGTAAAATTGAGGAGGAGGAATTTAATTTCAAGAAAAAAAAAGAGTAATTTAATGGAGATATACCACCTCCATTTAAATCCTCTAAAATTTAATATTATGAGTGCGTACGACAAACCGACACGAAAGCGACCGCCCTGTCACGTTATCGCACGTGTCGATCAGCTAATAAGTCGATGGCTTTCCCTAATAGCTCCCCCACCCTCGCCACGTCTAGTGGACTGCTCACAACCACGTGGTCCCCTACCATCCAACTACTTAGACTCGTCCGTACACCGTCCCTACAGGCTAACGATGACGTGGCAATCTGCCAAGTTAGCATTGCCCCCTTTGACTGTCGTATTAAGCCACTAATGACATCACTTGACTATATGACTATGATGGTATTAGCAGCTTAATGAACAAACTGCATTATGAATCAAAGTTTGTGAATATTAAGCGATTTAATCAATTCATTTTCCTTTTCAGTATAAACGAAAAAGTATGTAAATTTTCAAGGAAGACGAGGAAGAAGCGGAAGAAGAAAGTCAAAGATCAATTAGCTTTCAAAATTGGACCCATATCAGCATCAATACCATTCATAGAGTAATTGATATTCAAAAATAGCCAATGTCAATTGGCAGTAAAATTTGCACAAATTATGCATTCGACCCACGCTCGAGACCGTGCTCATGATAACAGACGAAGAACCACATAGTCAGAAATTATTAATTTTTGCACAAACAATACACACTGCACAACAAAAAAGAAAACCAAAAACCTTTTTTTTTTGGTTTAACGATCAGGAACAAGAGCACCAAAGATCAAGATCAAGCAACTCTCTTGCAATCACCAAAACTAACTTATACCGAAAATTTACAGTCATATATGACGATGAAGATGAAGATGGTCTGGTTTTTCCATTTGAATGGTCTTCAGTAAGAAATTGATCAGGGTTAAGGGAACGAGAGATTTTACGGGAGATCGAGACCGGCCTGATGATCTTCATCAGCCCACTGAGAGTTTCGACTCCAGAATGCTTGATCGACAGTGCCGGGGAGATTGGACAGCCCTTGATCGGGACCTGGCGGCCAGTATAATGGCCCAAACTCTTCGTTGCCTGGCTGTCTGCCCAGCAAGGCATGCGGATCAACTGGTATCGTCTGCTCGGGGAATACGCCGCTGTTTGATTGTGGGATCTCTCCTGCTTGTTGAATCTTCTGCTCCTGATCCTGCTGGTGACCCCAGTAACTGTCTTGATCTAAAACGCTGCTGAACCCGAAGGGTAGCTGCTCGACGGAGGACGCGATCAGGTTCGAGAAGTTCTCCACATCAGAGAACAGCCCGCAGCCGTAGGTCAGCTCTGGCAAAATTTGCTCAAACCCGTGGTTGATCGGGGCTGCGTCCACGCTCTGTGCACTGATCGACTTGTACTCGGTAACACTGAAGAAGCTAGAGGGCGTTATTGAGGAGGTAGCGGAGACAGCTTCGACAGCTGCAGGGGTGGTCGTCGCTGTGAGGCTGGAGCTCTCGCTACTCGAACGGGAGTTTGTCTTACGTTCTCTCGCCGGCGCTGCCGTTGATATGTCCGTTTCAGCAGCGACGGCCGTCGGTTCGCCCGGAGCAGATGATTTCGGCTTCGATCGCTTCGTCTTGCGGCAGCCACCGCCGATGGGTACGTTCCTTAGGACGCCGCCCTTGGTCCAGTATCGGCGGCAGTTCTTACAGAAGTGTCGCGGCTGGGAGAGGTTATAGTTGTTGTAATAGCAGAACTTGGTGTTGAGCGAATCGCATCGCGGGCACTTCAGCGCTTGGTGTTGCTGGCTCCGGTGGTGCACAGGCCGCAGCCTCCGGTCCCCGGTGCCGCCGCCGCCACCGCTGTCGGCGAATATCCTCTCCTCGGCGATCGTGTGGAGATCCTGCATCATCCACTGTCCAGAACCAGGAAATCCCACCGACCACTCAATTCTCAGCTGTCGTACTCTGACAGAAATGTTTTGCACCTCTCGGTTTCGTATGATTACAACATGTCGCGCTTCTGCGTGAAGGCAGTGGGAATGGATAGAGAAGAAGAGAGCGCTACCTCACTGAGAAAAATATCACCTCACCTATGTATTGCCCAAAATACCCCCAGGGTGCGTTAAAATCACGGAACGCCACCGGGCACTCGTAATCGCACCTGTGGCCCTCTCCAGCGGCGGCGGGCGGTGACCGGGACATCGCCGCGGTGAGGGAATCACCGTCGGTTGGTGACACGTGGACGGTGAGGAGGGCTTGGGCGCCACCATCCGCAATGTTGGAAGTCCGGGCTGTCGCTGTGTCGGCCACGGCACATTCCATCTTCTCCGTGGGTAATGTGCTTCACGAATGGTGGAGGAACTGCCGCGTGGGCATACTCCATTGGTGAACGTGAAAATGGGATTCAATTTTTTTTTTTATTTTTGCCCTCGGTGTTGCCGTATGATTTTCGGGAAATTTCAAATGTCGTCAGCTCATGCACGATCCAGCACAGTGGCAACACTAAGAAAATTTGCACCCGATCACGCATCAAGAATAAGAAAGAGTGCAATGAAACCATAATTTTAGGTCTTGGATTTCATTTGCATTAGTTAAATATGTGAATAACCAACCAGAGGAACCCACCCACCCATCAATATGCTATCCCGTAACCACTCGCTCACAGGTGTGTGAACTAAGTTGGCATGGATGGAAACGCATGCATCGAGTCATGAACAGAAACATTATCACTTATTCGTCACAGGGTCGTCGAATATATTTAATGGCCAACCTCGATCTTAGCCGAAAGGTCAAGGAGGGTACACACAGGTCGGGCTTGGGCAGAAATGTTGAAGGAAGGGCTCCAATCCAACCCCACCTGGGGACACAGCTACCTCTCAGATCGACACAATCACTCAGACAAAATTAGGTCGACAAGGGATGCAGGGGACGGCCCACTAGTCCTTGTTGCAGGGTTGCATTGCAGTGCACGTTACTTTTACGTGAAGTGCGGTTAAATGGAGAAATTTTATTATCAGAAAAGTGTGTTTGCGGCTTCTTTGTTATGGCGGGAGTTTGCACCTCGCTCCGGAAAATCACTCGTATGAACTCGACCTATATATGGCCACGCAAGTAGGTTCAGATCAACAGTGGACGTCGACTCGAGTACAGTCTGCTGCTAAGAGAGCTTTTCTCCATACAAACTGTACGCGAGGGTAGAATTCTTCGAGGGAATCAAGTGGAAGGAAGAAAATATCTGGAAGATGTATGAGATAGGAAGGAACCGGGATCGTGTCGATCACACGGTACTGATCCGTCGAGTGGGACATGGAATCGATTGAATTATATGGGGACTATCGAGCCTCTATATTATATATATATATCGAGAATCCAGATCATAATTGTTAGGGGTGTAAGTAAAAAAAAAATTGAAAAACCAAGAACCGAAAAATCCGATCCGAAAATGTTGGTCGTGAGACCTTATGTAAAATTGGGATGATTTTTAGGCAAATAAAAATCACCCATAAGTCTCCACATCGGTTAATCCTTTTGATTGTGGATTTAGAAGAATTCATTTTTAATTATTTCATTATTACTCGAAATTAATCTAACATCTTAATGTATTTTAAATAATAATATTTTAGTTACAATTTAGTATTTAAAAAATCACACCCAAAACAGTTCGTTTTTTTTCATATTCCAAATGATTTTTTTTGTATAGTTTTTTTAGTATGCAAAAGTCCAGTAAGTGTCCAAAAGAGTGTACACACACATGGACGTAGGTGTTGTCATCCTGTGTTGTCAGGGATCGGATGGTCCATTTGCCTCAGTAATGTCTAATGTATCCAAACAACAGTGATCTTACGGAGCTCTCGCACGGTGCAAGATCTGTCGAATTTTTTGCATTCGATAGTGTACCCCAATTCCATGGTATTCACACTTTCAAGACCTCCGACCTATGCTGTTAAGTGACAATATCATCCCAACTTACCGCATGCTTTTGAGTATCTTTTTCTTTTAAAGTTCGGAAGAGACGACAATTAATATAAAACGCATCGGCTTTCTCTTCTAAAATCATATTTAAAAACCACATGTTTAATATTCTTGTGAACATTTTTCTTCCATATTTAAATATAATAACTATATATGAGTGCTAATACATACATCAAATTTTCACAGGAAATTTATAAGGGGTTGATATTTTAATCGAAAAATTCGATCTGACGTTTGATGTACCCAACTTCTTCTTTTGTTTTGTATTTTGAAAATTTCTTACCAACTTATCCAAGCTTATTATAACGCTTGGCAAGATCAACAAGGGAAGGTGTAGATCACAATTTAATTAGCAATTTTTAGTTAAAATGGGTACACGTGAATCTAGGGGGGGGTGGGGAAATGGATGGAAGATGAGAACAAACTATATGAGAAATTTACTAATAAAAGTGGACGCGTGATCTCTTGATTTTGGATGGAGGATGATGCACCAAAGTGCTAGTGCACCATCTCCCTAGTGGGTCACATCTCTTGAGCATTATGGGGCATGCATCATCCGCATGTGGCTTACCCACAAAAGAAGCTTCCTTGGCAATGGGGTAATTGTGCATGAACTGTACATACTGCAAACTAGAAGATCAAGTTGCTCATAATTATTCTATCCCTTATGAACCGCCAGTTCCATGCGACCAGACACACGGGGCAATCCGCCGAGAGTCCCATAAGATAATTTTTTTTCCTATTATCAACCAGATCATTAGCTCGTTTGTCAGTTTGGCTCTCAAAACCCTAATATTCGGATGTAACATCTCTGGAATCAACATAGGTACAGTCAGAGAATATTAGGAGCTAGTCCAGTAATGTCGCAGGCCGGTGGAGTGCTCGATTTCTTGTTCCAAATTCCGGGAGCAGGAGCACCTGATTAGTCAGCGACCATTCAAGACTAGGCGGGCCTAAAAATCAAGGCGTGATGAATGTTGGGGTTGAATACTTTTGATAGTTTGAACGTATAGGGATTGGCTTGTTGGTGCTAACCAATTCTTATAAATGAAAAATTTTAGTCACTGTACCATTTAGAAAATACTAAATATTTTGGTAGAATATTTTGGTAGAGTTACGTATAAATTTTATATTTTTTTTTCACTCTGTAATATTACGTTTTTTAAAATGACCTTTTAGATATATATATTTAATTGTCAAACATATTTGACTCCTAAATTATAATGGTTTTATCATTAAATGATGCACGTGTCAATTATTTACTTATATGGTAAGTTGACGTGATACAATATATTGATAAAAGTTTTCACTGTATCATCATGCTATATTAGTTGAATTTTACTATATTAGTAATTCATTGCTATATTATTATGTTATATTAATAAATAATAGTTATGTGAGCGTGTTGTATTATTAAAATTAAGATTAAAATATATTTTGAAATTAAATATATATGATTGAAAAAATTGTTTAAAAAGATGTAAAATTTAAGTGTAAAAAATAATAAATATATAATATTTTTACTATAATTATTTTTAAAAAATATTATATTTTTCAGTATGTATTACTGACTACAAGTTATTGATTAAGTTGCTCAATGGTCTAGTTATTGAATGGAGGAGGATCGCTAAGATAAAAGGATGTGCACGTGGGCCGGTGGGGGATTGCTCTACCATTTAGGTCGTCCGGTATCTGTCCACATCCCCCTCCGTTATCCATGCTCAATTCACATGCTTGTGTATGCTCATAAATTTGCCATCAATAAGGTGATCGCAAAAGATCGAGCCTGGCTTGTCTTTCGATGTCAATTGGCCGATAATGTTTCCGGCCTCTCAGATCCCACTGTAGAAGGGAGGCTGCAACAGTGTCGTCTAACATAGTCATTTTATGAAGATTAAAAGAGTGTTGTTCCTTTCCATTTTACTTAAGCCGCCAACCTATGGGATTAGACCTGCCGAATCTCATGAAGTCAGCTAATTCACATTTCTTCGTTTATTAAATAATAAAATTCTGCTGAAGTGTTTTACTTAATAGGAATATGTGTTAAACTATTATAATCAAATAATATTTTATTGAGGTAATTACATTAAAAACTATGAACCGACAAAAGTTTTGAATAAGCCGCTCGATCCAAGTAAATAACGATTGGATCCTACCAATGTTCATGTAGGTGGGCTTCAAGGTAAGTTCACAATTAAGAGAATGCCTTCGGCCTCTAAGTTGGGTATATAGTTTGATGCAGGCCATTCCTTTTGTAAGGTCCCATTGCATTCATGTGTGTTGTTATTTGGCACTTACACGGCCACTTTGACAGGTGGAGTTTCAAACTTCTCGATCTGAAATCACTAGGCCCTATGAAGCCTCATCTTGATCTTAGCAATCTTCTTCCTCTTTCTTAACGGAATGAGAATCAAATTTACCGTTAGAAGGAGTTATCGAATACCCTTGCCAAGTTAGGATATCTTACAATGGTATACTTGCACCAAAAAAAAGAAAAGAAAAGAAAAAAAAGGAAGAGGAGGAGGGTTTGGGTGATCTTTATCGAGCAATGGACGTGGGTTCCACAAGAAATTCTTGCAGGGTCGGGGTCGGGCCACAGTGGTATATCATCACCATAGAACTTAGGCTCAGTATTCTTGGATGATTGAACTAAAATTGGATGGCTATATTGCACATGGGCTTGCAATATCAACGGTTTTCGGCACTACTTGTATATAGGGGAATAATCATCCTTCTTATTCGCGAAAATATTGTATAAATTTTACGGATTTCATCCATTATTCTGTTAAATTACCGTGTGTTACCCATAGATTCCACCATCTCCACTCTTTGCATCATTGGCATAGTAAATCTGATGTGTTGAATAGCAAGGGAAATTCATGTCTTGGAGGAAGAAGTGCCAATCTTCATGACCAAGAGATGCCTGCTGGATCCTAAGCTTCCCTACCACAGAAACGGACCGAATCAATCACAACAGATCATCGAAATAACTGCGCTAGGCAAGTAATGCAGTCGTACTAGAAATTCCACATGCAAACCCCAACTGCCATGCTCGGGGAGATGATCAGGGCTATGTACAACGGGTTTATGTACAGTGGTGAAAGGCTGATAGAGTCAGCACACGAATGTACAAGTTTATGCTTTGTTTACAGAGCTGCAGATAGGATTAGATCCACAAAGGCAAGATAAGATCTTGACCACCCGGAGGCCAAGATTGGGACACAAACTTTAATCAGCTGTGTTTTGGATACATCATTGCCACGCATAGAGCTCGACAGTAGCAGAGTAGAGCCTGGTCCATCAGGGACTGCATCTTAACTGCTGAATTGCAGAGTAAAGCTTCCTCCGATGCCCAACCGCAAACACACCCATCTCCTTGAGGTCAGCTGGAGTGAGCAGAGGCAGGGCTTCCTCGTCCACCTGGTGCATCATGAAGACTTTTGTGTACATGCCAAAGCCTCGCTCCTCTAACCATCTGCATACGCTGTTCATATCTCTGTCGTGAGGATGAGGACTGTCCACACTCCCATGGTTTGGATAGCAATGGTGGCCACGGGCATTCGAACCAAACCCCCCAGATGACTCTCTTCCACTGAACTCCGCCCCGCCTTGACAGCCCGACTCAGGACTTTGCATAGAGTCCCAAGAAGAGGTAGGAGCTCCTGTACCTTTCACATATCGGTCTCTTGGCTTTCTTGTCTTCCAAGTGATGGTCCTGAAATCATAATCAAAATGCGATTTTGACGAGTCGGGGTCCTCCTCTATGACCTGCAGCTCATCAGTCGAATCAAGCGGAGAAATGCTGTTATCTGAACCCAGGAACCCGGGCAGGATTTTATCACTAGCGGGTTCATCACTGAGTTCTTGGACTGGAATAGAGCCATCCTCCCAGCTCTCCTGAGTCAGGAATTCCCGAGTTGCCTGAGAAAACCAGCATGCAAAGGCTGCAGGAGCATCTCCTACTTCGCCTAACCTAACACTAGGACGCCTCTGCCTCTTGTGATTCATGCTCGAATCCAACATTTTCCAACAAACCCGAACTCAAATCTGAACAGAAAGCCAACAAATTCCAGAAAAATAAAATCTTTAAGCATGAGCAAGATCCATAAAGATGGCGTAATTACCTTATCGAAGCTGTTAAAGAATGAGCAAAAACGGAAAAGGGTTCAGCGATTCCTTAAAGGTTACTCAAACCAGCGAATCTTACAAGCAGACAATGAAGATGAGGAGGGGGGTGGGAATTCTCACCTTTTGGAAGAGGAACAGCAGATTTCCAGGGTTGCAATTCTTTTGCGTTTACCCGGATAAGAAATTTCGATCAGAACGGCCTCCTTTTCCTCCAGAAAGGCACCGAAAAACTATATGTTTATGTGTGCTCTCGAGCAAGTGAGCTCTTCCAATGTCTGACCTCCTCCTTATTGGGGATGAAGGGTCGAGAAGGAGCGGAGAAGGTAGCAGGGAAAACTAGAAGAACATTGGCCAGTCTCGTTTCTGTGTGCAAATATAGCTTTTGGTTTTGGTTTTGGTATTTGGATGAGACTGAAAGGCTTTGGCGGGGTCAGGAAATCTCGAGAGTGACCTTGAAATGTACGACTTCTATGATGAAAATGACCTCCCTCATCAATTTTTTTTGGGTTACATTAGTCACCCAATCATATATCTTATCTATATTATATATCATAAATTTTAAAAAAATTTAATATATAGGACGACACAAGACTCACTGACCCTATGATCTTTTTCTATAAATAATAGATTTCGGGGACACTTTTCTATGTGTGCACGCAGTTTGTTCCCTTCTAAATGGGCCAGGGGGTTGGTGAACTGGATAACGTTCACACCTCACAGGACAAAGTTGCACCTGTTTCCCTTGAAAGAATGTGCTTTTTCTCCATGCCCCAGAAGACTGAAACTCTTTCCTTTTATATCAAAATACCCATTGAAAGCGCGATGTTTGATTCTCGATCTCAGAGTACATCTAGATTTGAACTGCACTATGATACTATGTAGTGGGATCGGTCTAAAATGCCGGTAATTAAGTCAGTCTCATGTATTAATAATGATTGAACACCGAAATCCGAATATCGTGTAACGGGGTTGGCTGGATTGGCGGTGCCGTACTACTACTAAGATCAAATGGGAACCCACAGAAATGCGAAGAAGGGTATGGATATGAATTGTGTGTTCTGGCGAACGTGAGACTGCTCACTAACTGACCGGCCCAAGGTTTGAGCCGCGGAACGTACGAAGAATTAAAAAATTACGAACCTCGTGGGGAGCGATGGAGTGCTTATCCTTCCACGGGAATCCAACGGTCGTCCCCCACTGAGAGCCAGAAAGCACATGGGTTTCACTTTCAACCGGCTTACTCTGCAAGATTATCTCATTACGCAGAGGACTCACTATGCAGTAGATTCTGAATATTCTTCTACATACGTTTAGATCGGAACCCGGTAAAGTGACCGGCAATTCGTACCATGTCATTTTAAATGTACTATACGTAAAGGATCCGTATATTAAAAAAACTCTTAATATATGATTTATCCATTTAGCCCATAAAAATTATATGTATTAGACGAGTCGATTATGCATGGCATAATTAACACGTTTAGTATTATAGTAATAAAAATTTAATCAAAACATTTATCATATAATTATATTAATAAGATTATTATAATAAAATATAATAAATAAGCTTAAATATAATTTATATGATAATTAAAATTAATAATACACATAATTAAATACATTAATATTTTTAATACATATTAATGTATTTAAGTATATAAAATTAATTACACATTATCAAATTATATAATTTTATCGTAATCTAATTTAAACCTATCTAATTTCCTATGATCTAGTATGTATGTATAAAAAATTGTCCAAGCCAAAATTAGATTCGGACATTCATGAGGTAAGGCTATGAGAGCTCTTTTGATGATGATGATGTATGTTTATTAGATGAGGAAATTTCCATGTGCAAAATACTCGAAATAAAAAATAAGAAATAAAAGAATGAAATATAAGTTATTTGATTCTTTCTTTTAACAGCTTCGATAATTAGAGAAAAATTACGTTCGAATCAACGATTTCATCCAGGCTGGAGTTAAGAAACAGCCCCCACACGTGCACCCGGATGCACTGGATTGTTTGTTCAGGTGAGGATTCATACGCTACGACGTGACTACATCATAGAACTTCGTCAAAGTCGATCGTCCAATCAAATCCTCTTCCTCCATAATCGTCGGTCGTCGGTCGTCACCCGCTCCATCCTCGGAGAAGGGAAAAACCGAGACGGGGAAGGCGGAGACGAGGAGCCAGATTGCCGGTGAGGTGCCGGTGAGGTGCCGATGGATTTCTGGAGCAAGGCCCGGAGCTTCGCGGAGGAGACGGCGAAGCGGTCCCAGGAGCTGACCAAGGAAGCTGCGAAACGGTCCCAGGAGCTGACCATGGAGGCCGCGCGGAGATCCCAGGATTTCTCCATTGGTTCCTCTAAGCTCGCCGACATCGTATCGGAGGCCACGAAGCGGTCCAAGGAGTTCGTCCTCGAGGCCTCAAAGCGGGCCGACCGGATCAAGCTGGAAGCCATCAAGCGGGCCGACCAGATCAAGTCCTTGGCCGAGTCTCCTGGTGCTCTCTCCATCGCGGACTCCCTCGGTGGGACGCAGAAGGATAGCGATGCGGATCTGGAGAAGTTTGGAGTCACCGATGAGTTGAGAGAGCTCGTTAAGGAGATTAACATTACCACATTTCAGGATTTTCCAGTACCTGGTACTCGGTTCGGTTTGATATTTTCTTTCGATTGAATTGAACCGTGAGTTTCTTTCATGGTATAGCTATAGAATGCAATTTCAGTTATAGATTAAATTGTCGGCCATAGTAGCCATCGGGAGTCCAGGAAATGTAGAACGTAATTCAAGTCTGGGGTTCGTAGAATCAGCTCAATAGGAATGTGTGTTTGGTGAATTTAGTACCTTTTGAAAGACTTATGATTGCCTAATTTCTGATTGAAGAGTTCTTGGAGTTCTGCAGATGACTCAGAGATGTCTAATGTTACGACTGTATCAAACGTAAGGCAGGATCTCACTGAGTTTCAGGAGAAACACGCAAAGCTCGTGCTTCAATCTGTAAAGGTATGGTCCAGCTGATGGTTTTTTAAAGCAAATTCCCAAATGTCTCCAAACGTTAGGCAATATAACACAAATGTGGGAAGTCTGGTATTCAGGATGTGTTAGCACACCATGGATTGCCTGGCAAGAAGATTTACACAGAGACTGCATTTCCTTGTAGGAAATCTCGAAGCTGAGATATGAATTGTGCCCACGTGTAATGAAAGAGAGGAAATTCTGGAGAATATATTTTATTCTAGTAAATAGCCATGTGGCACTGTAAGTAATCTCTTACTGCTATGATTCCCTTCTCAGCTCCTGCTGCTTCTGCCATAATTTCTTGATTAAAAATCTGCAAGCCTATCTACCTTATCAGACATCTTGGCCCTTTATTGCAAATTGATATGTTAATTGACATTCGGTTGCAAGTCAAATGTATGAGCCGAGCCGTCAACCGTTTCTGGCACTGATTGAAGAAGAATTCGCACACTCTTCTTATTAGGTGCATTGTTGGACTTGAATCGTGTGTTTTATAACCTGGCAATGCGGGACTTTGTTGACGTTCCGAGAGAGAAGAGAGACTGCACATTGTGGTATTCCTTAGAGTTTCTGACTATAGTCTCTATCTTGCTTTGGGACCAACTCTGCTTCAATGATACTTGTGAAATAACTTATTATCTTCTCTGACTAGAAACCCAGGATCTTCTATAACATGCTTACATATAAGTTACTTTTTGTGTTTTTTGAATAAAACACGCTTAAATATGAAATGATTTTGTGCGTATGGCTGTATGCGCATTTTATGCTCTGTTCTCTGAAATATCTCTGTTTTTACAATGTGCTTTTCTGTTGCTTACATTCTCCATCTCTATTTAAGCATCCAATGATACAAACTTTTCCCTTTATTTTCTTTTATAAAGATATGAGAAGCAGTATATGGATGATGCTAAGAAAAACTCTTCTGAAGAAGTAAAAGATGAGAAGATCAGGCAATCTCCAAATGATGGAGCGGCTTCTAAAGCAGGGGCCATGGAATCAAGCAGTCAGAATAAAAATTCCGGTTCATCATCAAATGATCAAGACTTGGATGTCTTCCTTTTAGGGGATCTTGGGGATGGTGATGATGTAGCAGGTACCTTGAAATTTTTTTCTTACTTGACTAGCCAGTTTGAGTTGTTTTGATTTGTTGTCTCACATGAACTGGCACCAATATTAGTAGTATTACTTCCCAGCCGCCATAACATTTCACTCGGCTACTAGATGGTTTATGAGTAGATTATTCCAAAAGTTTTTCAGCTTAAAATAATATATTTCCCTTCTACAAAAGTAGATCAATATAGCTTGACAATTTGTCCGATGTAATATGCAGCTACCCTTGAATATACGAGCTAGATCTGTCGCTTAGCATGTGGTTAACAGTCAATTTTCTGTATGACGTGCATTTTTTTTTTTTGGTCCAAATTCTGTTAGGGGCATGAGATATCGAGTCAAAATCCTGCCGTATGGTTTTGCTAGATCATGCACTTTGAGATTCAGAGTAAACTTATATGCTCTCTGGCATTATCTGATCTTTCAGATGATGGTGACGGTGGGTTTGATGATGATTTTGACAAAATGGTGGATAGTTCGGTAAGCCAGGCTACATTTCCCCTGTCACCTACCATATCCTGTTCTGGTCCTCCTGTTTTGATGTCATCATGTTCGCATCACCTAAGATATAATATGGGTGTCATACATCATCTGTAGCGTACATTCTTCTGCACCCGATTCTCTCACAACATCAGAGATGCCCTCGTTGATATTGACATTTGTTTTGAAACTTGATCTGTAGGATGACGAGAAGGAGAAATCCAAATCCTAGAAGGTTCAGGATCTCGAAGCTCCTAGAAATTCACTGCCGAATTCTACATTAAGGATGGATGCATTCTACTTGCTAGTTGAAGTCGGGATTTCACGGTAATCATTCCGACTGCCCGATCCAGATAATGCCTGTTCTTTTATACCTACCTCGCACTTGTTTTCTTCAGTTATATATTCTTCTCGTTACATTCATTAGCTCTTCTTTTGCTTCTCATTTTGTTTAAAATAGATAATAGAGTTACTGATAGAGAGAGGCTTTGTTGTTCCAATGTCAAGAATGCTTTTTTTTTTTTTGGTTGAAGTGTTAATGTAAAGAATGCTGTTTTATTTTCTCTGTTGACAATCTAATAATAATTATTATTATTATTATTATTATTTTCATCTTTTATTTCCCTTTATGTATCTCATATGTGTGTGTGTGTGTGTGAGAGAGAGAGAGAGAGAGAGAGCATAATGCTTTATACATATTGTTCGCCGGAGGCTGATTGTATTGACCTTTGCTTCTACTTAGAGAATTTCGATATGTTGACAAGACTTCCTTTCAAGCCAATTCAGTGTTAAGAGAGCTGGGTACCTTGAGACACTCCAGTGCTCACTGGGTATCATGATACGCAGTCCTGCCTATTAATTATATCCTCCGAGACCCGACTGCATTCGTCTTCCCCTGCACCGTTTGGTGCTGCCAGCGGAATCAACCAGTCAGTCCTCAAGTGTCATACTACCGTAGTACTGCTGTTCACCCCATCAATGATGGTCGACCTACAGAGCTTTTAGAAGAAGACCCTGCTACAAACCGGAGTTCATGGACATCTGACTTGCCCTCGGTTGAAGATTGATTGCAGTGGAGTAGTAAGAGCCGGTGCCGAGCAAGCGACACCTGATTGGCGCAAGACGAGCACCGACAGAAGTATGAGGGCATGAATGAGAGACAGAGACTTCAACAAAAGAGTCAGTCAGCTCCCAAGTGAAGTGAAAGATTAATAATGGTGGTTAGATAACTATGTGAATCAAGAGCAAGGAGGATGTACATGTTAACGTGTACATGTGGTTCTCAACTGGATCTCAAGTCATTAACCAGGAGATACCTTTTAATATAATAATTATCCACGTAAACCGATGCGGGAAGTCGAAGTCGATCGGCTGAAAAAACTCAAAACAAATAATATTTTCTGGACAAAGAAAAAAAAAAAAAGAGGGGGAGGAGAAAATAAATGTGTGATGAGGGGAATCACATCTCTTAACTCTTTTCAATCTTCAGCTTCTTTGGGGCTTGATCGGATTCGAGCCCAGAAACTCGAGGTCGTCTAATGCCTTGGTCGCTGCTCGGTGCCTCATTGTCCTGTTTTCAGCCAGTACAAAAACCGGACAGAGGCAAAAGTTTCAACGACTTGCGATTGCGGGAAGTTCTATTTTAACAGGAGTGATATAGAGGAAAAGGCGGCCAGAAGAAATTATTCAGGTGAGCCAATACCGTCTGAGCAGATGACTTCGCTTTCTTCCCGAGCTCAATCTGCACCGATATGCTTGCCTGAGACAGATCAATCCCAGAACTATGGAGTGCTTGGGTTAAGGTGTCAAACAACCTATTAAGATCCATTTTTCCAACGTCAGAATTGAAACTCAACGACAATTTCCTGTCATTTTCTTCTTTTGCCCGTTAAAAGGGATAACAAAGCTGGTAAGGATTTCGAAGAGGGTAAAGAGGCGAACCTACCCTCGAGAGTAAGCACTAGATATGCTTATTGTGCCGCCTTGAATAGCCAGCTCCTTCTCTTTCAGCTTACTATTCAGAGCGGTGCACTCGCCCGGCCACGGCTTGGTTTGAGCCATATGTGACCGAGTCTGCAGAGCCTTGGTTTCCAGGTCTGGGACAACTGCTGTTGACGACTGAGTCACCACGTTGTTCCTGACCGGCATCAGGATGTTTGGTTGCAAGGAGACAGGAAATGGGGCTCCCTTATTTGCCATCACAGGGTTGAGATGATTTGCAGCTTTGAACATAGGGAAGGTGCTTGTGTCAGAAGACCTCATATTATTTTTAGTGCTATGACCAATCGACATGTTGTGCTCGTCAACTTTTGTGGCAAACACCAAGGTGGCACCACCACCGTTTACAATGGGAGAGTGATCTGTATAAGCCTCGGCAGGCCTCTGACTGCTTCTCTGCTTCAATAAATAGAAACAAGAAAACAGAGTAGCTTAGTTGTGAAAGCTAAAAGGTTCTCTTAATACTCCATAATTTGAATCATATCGTCAGGTTCAGTCAGGTATCCTTATCCATCAGCTATTGCTATCAAATAGCATGCAAAATGTCTATATTTTCTCTTTGCACGTTAAAGGGAAAGGCAAGATTGGGCATACCCAGGTCATCCCATCTGCAGGTTCGCAATTCCACCCAGGGTATGAACCTTCATACTTCTGGACTTTCTCTTGTAAAAATTGTATATACTTGATAACCTGCATCAGTATTCAATAACTGCATCAGTTGAAACTGGCACAACCAAAATTAGATTATCCCATTAGGTGAAATTGAAATGCACAGCAAACAAGTACCTCTAATAAGAATGATGCCTTATCCCTCTTTTGGTCGTTCTGAGGGAGGAGTGTTCTCAATGCCTGAAATCTGCTTGGACATTTAGCTTGTCAAATACGAGAAATTCAAGACTAAAGAATAGGAGACAGCTGATTTGATGACTTCTGTTGAGAAAAATGGGCTTCCATCTAAGGAAGATACATACCGATCATTTATCTTGCTCCTCCTCCGTTGCTCAGTTGCAGAATGTTTAGATCTGGGAGTGTTTGCTTTCTGGTCACTACTCTTCCCATCAACCTTCACCCTCAAATCTGCGTGGATCCAGAAAACAATTGTGTGCATGTGTGTGTCTCAATGGCAAGATTAACTGGAATCATATGAATTTAACAATAAAAATATACCTCTAGGAGCAGGAGAGATCTCCTTCTTCACTACAAAATCTTCCTCATCATCCAATTCTTCTTCCTGGCTGCTTGCAGTCTTTGCTGATTTTATCATATCCATGAAGCTCTGATTCTTCTGTCCAAATGGCCTGTCACATATTATTGGAAGTGCTCGTGGTCAATTATTCACTGGAACACAGAAAGTAAGTAAATAGGGAGGAGAAAAGTCACTGACTGCAAAGAAGAGACTGAGCTGAACGAGCTGTGGTGATTGTTGTTGGAAGATGATGGCGATGGCCTCTCTGGTGTCGTCCACTGGCCCAACTTCACTGCCAAATCTGTTGGATGCAAAACTTGATGATCAATAATAAATTATGGAATCTCAAAGAGAAAAGTTCTCCCATCTTGTCACTTAAGTTAACTATTAGAACCTTTTACAGTCGCGATCTGTAAATTCTCCTTCCCTGTCTTTCCCCTTTTGGCAGCAGACTCCTCCCACAAGGTGAAGCCGCTGTTTGTGTATGAACTGCCGTTAGAGTTGTCACCATTCCTATCAGTAGTACTGCTGGTTTGAGCAACTGAAAACGCGGTAGTCTCAGGCTTCGGCACTTTATTATTGACGTATGAGATGTGGCTTATAGTGTAAGTCCCAACGCCGCCAGGAAGGAGGTGCTCCACTGAAGTTGAGGGCTTCTCAGCTGATGACACCCCACCAGAAACCTCTTCCCCAGCACTGGTCTTACCCAAGAAATCATGAGTTTTAAGGAAATTTCCTGAGAACAATACAACGAAGTCAGCTCTGCACCTAATTGCATTCAGATATAACCTAAGTTTAATTCACAAGATCCTGTGGAAGTTGCTTCTAATGAATGACCAGTCAACCAAATGGAAAACTAATCTAAAGGATCGAAGTTAATGTTTAATCTACACGACGTGATAAAGTTGTTGTACAGGCATGTGATATTTTGTTGACCTTTTCACTTCAACTCAGGTGTCTACTCCCTGCCACAGAATTAAATAGTTAAGCGTGTATTTCGTTGGACCTCGTGCCTCATGTACTCTGAAAAGTACATCTTTTGCCCCTTTACCCAGGCATGGAAGATGTCATTGATCCTTTTTGGATGCCAATAGTACGCAGCAGACTCGGGAATTTCCGCAAGTAATCTCAATCCCCAACATCCAATATCCAAACCCATGCAGTTTGGACTGATCCTCTCCACAAATCTACTACCCCAAAATGCTATGAAATGCAAAATAATCGACAAATTGCGAACAAGCCGCCCTTTCTGGAATTCCATTTTAAGTTTTAGCAAAATAAGTCTACAGAATGAACCATTCCAGGATCTAATCTAAACATTATGTCCAAAGAAAAGAATAGTATTCAACACAAAAACAAATTAGAAGACAGAGGGGAAAAGGAAAATGAAATTGCCATTCTATGTTGTGTTTATGTTTTTACAATAAAAGCATTTGGGACTTTTTTTTTGTCGCCAGGGAGACAACGAGGGTAAAAGAAAATAGGAAGAATAGAGGTGTCTCTTGACGTGTTGATATTGTCACACTGAAACTCTCTCTCTCTTTTGACACGGAAGAAAATACGGAGTTACGAAAACCTAAGGCCCCCCTTCCCCGGGCCTTACGTGGTGTCAAATCAAATCAAAGTCCTTTTTATTGCTCTCTTCGTGTAATCGAGACCCAGCCCCACTCTTATGGCTCTGATTGCTATCTGCTAACCATTTTCTTTTTCGATCCGAGTGTGACCCACCTAATTCATGGCCCAGATCCATCACGTGCTCCATCCATCCAAACAGAAACCCTCTTCTCCCTCCCTTCCCTCTACCCTCCAATGCTATCTATGCTTCTCATAAACAAATTTCTAACTTCATTTACATCTCATAATTACTAATTCACACATTAAAGCATTAAAAAAAGATATTTCTTTATTTTTAACCATTATTTCAAGACAAATGACAATTTTTTTCGGGTAAAAAATCTGAACATTTTCAGGATCCATGAAAGATATAAACGAATGATGGTAGAAAAGTTTCAAGCAAAAAAACGATGAAGGGAGAAATTTTGATTTTTTTTGGGGAAATTTTTTTTAAAAAAATAATTTCATAAAAAGTGTGTTAATAAGGATGTAAATTGTACCTTGAGAAGTAGGTCTCGGATCTTCGTGGATGTTTGAATGACCGCATATTGCCAAGAAGTCATGCGTGGTTTTCCTGCCTGCGAAAATGATGGGGTTTGGCAACTCATCGTTCAGAAGATTTTGCAACTAAATGCTCCTAGACAAAGGAAACTAGAAAGCAAAATAAATAATCTCCAATTCTCATTATTATCCATATTGATTGATGATTTCAAGTACCTTCTCCGCCAAATGGACGAGACTGTGAGAGCTCCATCATCAAAGAGAAGCTCCAATTTATCCCTTCTGACCTGGAAATTCAGCAGAATTTTGCAAAAATCGAGTACGAGTCTCTGCAGCTAAAAGCGAAAACGGAAGGTTGGAGCTGGAATTCTCCGAATTCTTTGTCAGATCTAAGCGATGAAATGAATGCTGATCAGTTTCTGACAACTTCTAAGATCGAAGAATCAACTTCAGTTCTCACACAGGCAACAGCGAGCCTCTCGGTAGCTTCTCGAGGGAACTGTGGATCAGCTCAAAGATCTGCCTTCAAATTGGACGGAATTCAGCAAATTATCTGCACCAGCACAATCACCAACAGAAATGAAAAATGACAGCGTGCTCAGCGACATGACAGCGCGGGATAATTTCACAATTCAGTTGAGTGAGGCGCAATTCAGCTCGATATCCCATAGAATTATCACAATTCAGCTGATAATTCAAAAGCGTGGACCAGAAGGAACCGACCTTTTGATCCTGGTTACGACAACTCCGAGCGGCAAAAATCAGCTTCAGCTCCAAAAAAATTGCTTCGACAGCCAAACTTTGCGGATTTGATTCGAGCACCAACACAGAACGCGGAGACCTCGTCGAAGCTCGCAGCTCGGCCCTCAAGAGATCGACCAGTGGCGTGAAAGCAACCAGAAATACAGAATCTCCTTTGAATTTCGGCTTCACCGGAAAGTTCATCAAGCTTTCACCTTCTTCTTCCTCCTTTTCACTCTCTCTCTCTCTCTCTCTCGCGAGAAGGTGAGGAGCTCAGAGATCTCTTATAATGTTCTTTCCACTGTGATGCTTTCCGTTGGTTCCCTTTCTCCCGTCCATAAAAAACGCCGTTCCCCTAACGTCGTTTCGCCCGTTCCCACGGCGTCTGACGGGATTTCCCCATCCTCCGTCCCCGCGTTACGGTACGGTCACATAAATCAAACATTTAACGGAGAAAAGTAATATTTAGAATTTTAATATATAGTAGAGACTCTAAAGTTAACGTTTAATTAATTAATATATTATCATTCAACTTATAATTAAATTTAATATCTTAATAACATAGTAGGACCAATTCAATCAATTTATTTGGTGGATCCTTAGTTTTGAATTTAAAAACCTTTGCTTGGCGATCCCGATGATAATGTCATAACTTACTGATCCCGAGGACTCACGTTACCTTATCTCAGATATGTGTCCCTCAATTTTTTTTTATTAATTTATAAGTTTATCCCCATTTTCCAGCTTGATATTCTCAAAATAAATTAATTAAATTTGCCAAAGCAAACCCAATGACATTTTTCAGAGATTCCTTTTTGTGGTATTATTAAATATTGGGCTGCACCGAAATCAGATCGAGCTCTTGATATTCTGCTTTTGACCCACACTTTCAGTTTATTTTTAGTTTTGCCCCCATCAGTCCTCGAGAAGTCTATGTTTCCTGGTGTTATTGCCTTTTCTTTCGGTCCTTCATGAGAATAATAGTAATGAAAAAAAATGTGATTATCTTAATATTTCTTAGTATTACACATGAAATCCATGAGTCTAATACAATTTTTTTTTGAAAAATGAAGGCGAAAATAAAAAAAATTATTGTAATTTTGATATAAATTTAAAATCCATAATATTATATTATGAGCTATACTAATTCGTTAAATATTATTCATATTATCTTTATTTTTAATATAAGGGCTCCTCAATTATGTGGTTAACCTATACAAATTTTTAATTTTTTTCACATGTAGCATGAAGAACAACTTATTAAAGATGATCTAATAGGCCTACCCATAACCCATATAATAATAGGTCTCAAGTTGCAACTTGCATTTTTTATCTTACCCCAAAAAAGTAAAGTGAGGGAAAAAATATATAATTTTTAAAGTTAGATTGGATTGGAAATATGTTAATGAATGGTTTTATGGGTTTGTGAGCTAGATTTAAGATTTAATAAATAATATTAATTATATAATCTTATCAATAATTTAACATAATACTTTAATGTGACGATATTGTATAACAAAATTTTGTAATATAATCTTTATATTAATTTTAAGTTTAATATAAAATATAAATTTAAGTATATTAAAATAAAATAAATATATCATACTAAAATTTTATTTTATTTTTATTTTAAATCGATCAATTTTTCCACCAGTTTAATTGACTTCACCGGTCTGACTAAAAATCATCCGATTCAATTAGAGTTGACTGCATTTAAAGTGCAATTAGGTCCACTTTGGAAATTGAATCGGGTAAATGACATGTTCCCAATCGAACCGATTGGCCCGATCAAGCCTTTAAAACTATGGAAAAAACTTATCAGTCATGCCCACTTGAACTCCTCCCAATTGACTAAATTAGAGTTCTAACCAATTTTAATTAATACATGTTCCAGAATAATTAAGGGAAAAACTCACCTAATCATAAATTTTTATTCATTTACCCTATTTAAAAATTATGATATCCAATTTAATCATAAAACTATTGAATTATCCAATCGATGTCAATTATTGTTCTCTTTTCATAATACGCCCATCCCTAGTTTATTAATTACTTCATCTCATGTTTGACTTAAACAGTTGACCTTTTAACCACGGGAGAACCGTACGGATATTTGGGATTTATTAAGGACGGGAAAAAAAATGGGTGACAAGGGATAGAACAATATACCAGCCATGATTAGTGCGCAGATCCCGATTAGTTGGTCAAGCCCCCAGTTTCACTAATATCCTCTCTTTTTAAAATTTTTTATTACACTTAAATCTGTCCGTCCAGAAGGGACATACGGAGGGAGCCGCCGGGGGAGAAGAAAAGTCACGTGCTGCAGTGGATCCTATCGAATTTAATCACAACATGTAAAATCGGTACTATTTTACGATAGCCCATAAATTTTCCAGGGTTTAAAAGGTCATTATGCTTCCATGCTCGCTCTAATTCCGTCAATGCCTCTAATACTCCTCCTGTTCTCTCTTACTCACTCTTTTTTTCACCCTTGCGGACACTTAATATCTTACTTAACAAAGAAAATCATTAAATTATTTCAACCTTTTTATGAGAATTATGCACTGGTTATACTATATGACATGTTGATGCTCCGCAATTGACCTATAAAAAAATTGACTTATGTTAATTTTTTAATTATTAAAAAAATTAAAAAAAGTTAAAATTAAATGTTAAAATGAAAAAGAGTGAGTATTAGATAAAAGAGAAAAATAACATCATTCTANATAAAATATTTTCTATGTGTTTACGTATAGTAAATCTATGCTTTTTTTTTCTTAAAATTTTGGGTGAGAATAAAATGTAATTAATCAATAGGCAAAAGGGATGACAAAAGAAATCAATGTAATAATATTACTCCAAATTATAAGAAAAAAATTTTGAGTTTTTTTCCTTTAAACCTAGAGATACTATTTAGTAACATAGTTTTAAAAATCGGATTGGATCGGCAGGTTCGACTGATTCATCTAGGAATCGGTCACTTGCATGATCTACTTCCTTTAAAAGATGCAATTGTACTTTCAAAAAGATTAACTTCGATTAAACCATTGGTTTCCAATCTAACCGGGGAACCTAGTGAATCAATAAAAAAATCAATTTACTAAAAATTTAAAAAACCTTA
>CXYZ01010808.1:2103455-2129909 GCA_900006705.1 Sonneratia caseolaris
AATATTATATTATTAATATATTTATTAAATATATTATTTAACATATTAAATTCCGGTCCGACCCATAAACTTAAGGCTATTCTCAATCCGATCTAATTTTAAAATTTATATTTAAAACTTTAAAATAAAAATAATCAATCCTCTAGGAAATTCACGTGCACCTTTTCTTCTCGCTCATGTGTGTGTATATATATATATATATGTATATATATATGTATATATCACACATGCATGCGAAGAAAGGGTCCAACGCCAGTAAATCATATCATACATTAATCGCCATCATCTCTCGATGATCTATGCGCACACCTTTCTTTAATATAATGTCTCCACATCATGGGTTCCAGCTCTCTCACGCCCTCATATATTTATCATCAATATATTTATATATATTATGCATTAAGTATTTTATCTTTATTATCTCAAATCGAATATATTATTTATAAACCTTAACCTTAATTTTAAATTAAACGGATCACAAGGTCGAATAAATTAATGCCAAGAAGACAATGATTTGGCTCTCCCGATAATCATGCCGTGCGTTCGTACCGAGCGATGCCCAAATATAAGGAAATAGCCAACCGTTAATAGATTCTGTATTCTTCCCCCGAATAAGGTCTTAATGGACGCAACAAATGTTTTTTTCTTGAATACTTGGGATCTAAATCAGTATCAGACAAGATCGTAAGATACACCAAAGGAATTATAAGATAAAACCTCCCATGGGACAAAACCGATCATTTGAGTCGAAGCATCTCACCTTCAAGTCGTTGGATTCATCTTTAATGGTGTGATCACATAATAAGGGGTTAATATTCCGACCAATAAGAGATGGACAACAAAATCCGTAATATGTTACATGTGGGAACCGGGCTGACCAGGTACGGTCCGGTCCAGTCCCAACTCTCTATTGCCCTCTTATCTTTATTATCATTATATATTACACCTTAAATATTTAACATTTATCATCTGAATTTGGATGCATTATCTTTAAATCTTAATGCCAGGGATGATGATTTGGCTCTCCCGACAATCATGCCGTGCATTCACACCGAGATGCCCGAGCACAGCACAGCAACTTACCAGCAAATTCAAGACTCTTCCCTTGTCTAACATTTCATATTAAGTTTAATAAATGAAAAAAAAAGAGTAATAGTATTAGATAAGAATACCTCACACCGTATAAAACATATAATTTGTAATGGAGGATCTCATATGCAAGTTGTTGGATCCATTTTTAATGCTGAGATTGCATTTTAAATGGTTAATTTAATGTGAACGTATCTTACATAATGGTTATACCACATGATATACTAACATGTGTAATTGTCCAAAAAAAAGATTGATAAGTATTTATTTTCGTAATTATTTTAAAACTAAAAAAATAAGTCGTATAATATTTTAATGAGCCCTAAAAAAATGTAATTACTAGTTAAAAAGGAAAAAAAAAGATGTACTAAGGTGACGTATCTATTATGTAAATCACATTCCCTATCTATCTGATTGGATAGTAAATTCCACGTAAATATGTCATACGTGGGGCCCGGCCAGGCCGGTCCTATCCGGTCCGGTCCCATGAATCACGTGCACAAAACTAAAAATCAAACAGAGATGGGAGGGTGGATTGGGACTCTCTTCCTGTGTTTTTGATGGGCCAACAACCCTGCCCCTCCTAAATAACCCATAGGTCGGGCCCCACCCCCTTATGACATTTCAAAAGATTGTCTTTTTCACCACAATTATAAGTCCCATATATCTTATGCTTAAACCGCATCCCATATTCAAAACATGTTATCAGGACAAATTTACAATTATAAGGCATTCATTTTCGACGGATTGACTTTGATTTTTACACTAAATTAGTCATGATTTCTCAAATCTCTAGATATTACGCACCACATGCAGCTGAATAAGTTATGTTGGCCGGATAGTAGTGTAGGATGCATGGAGTTCACCGGCTCCCACGTCGTGTCCTTGGTAACTGACCGAGTGGATGAAGTTAATGCCATTAATTGGCCAGCTGACCGGGTGGGCGAACCTAAATCTAACCCCCTCCCACCCCAAAAAAAAGGGTAAAGTTTGCATAATATTTGAGTATTACCTCGAGGTTAAGGATTTTCCTAACGCGCTCCAATAAATTCATCTCCGATCTTAAGTAAAGAATAATATCGATACACCGAACTCCCTAACTATTTAACATTCCAATAATAGAGATAAAAGTCCATTGGTCAGCCATGTCACCTAATTATACTCCGGAAAAATTATGTGAGGATCGCTGAAATATAGTATAGACAGCATGCCCTTGAGCGGCCCCGGCTTCTCTGCGTGACAAAAATGACACGTGTTTATGGACGTAAAAATAAAGTAATAATAATAATAATAATAATAACTAATATCGAGATGTGATCCACCTGTATTTTAATTGCAAGGACAGGTAATAGGGGTGCCCTCGACAACTCACTCAGCGCTGCCAAATCTTGAATTTTCTCAAGTCATCTTTTGAAGAACTTGCCATTTCGCTGGTGCAAGATAGTGATCACATAATCAATATATATATTTATAAATTTATTCACGTACATACATACATACATGTATATATATGTTTGTTAATTCACATATTTATTTATTTAATATCAAAAGGATTGGGTGACTTTCTTAATAATGAAATACATCGAGAGGATTATTACTTCAAATCTTTGATGGATAGACCCACCGGATTAGCTGTCCGAGAGTTAGCACATTCGCCACGACTCCAAATAACAGCGTTGATTTTCTTCTTCTTTTTTTCATCCATATTATTTATTATCCATAAATCCAAATTTCCCTGACTTATCAGACTTTAATCCGGTCGGTTGGTCCATTACGAGTTTAGGACTTTGATAATGATAAGATTATATCGACATATAAGATTTTAACAGAATTTTAATTAAAAGAAATACTATATCAACTTATAAAACACAGTATTCACGGATTCATTCATGAACTGAAGAGATGCTACTCAGAGAGCCATCTCTTCATAATTCAACATCCCCCTTTTCCTCCACCAAACACATGAAATATAAATTAACTTTTGGAAGGGAAGTAATAAAACATAAACCAGCACGTGAATTGTAGGAAAAACGACACGCCGTGAGGGGCAAGTTAAGCCCCGAAGGCACTAGGCAAAAGGACGGCCCCCGAAATAGCCAAAAAGAAAAAAAAAGGATAATTTCTTATCTTAGGCGTCATCACCCGTTAATTAATTAATTAATAATCGATAATTAACATGATTTAATGCTCCTTTTTGTTAAATACAAATTGGGATAAAATATTATGCAAGAGGAATTTCATAACTTTTAAAATTTCACTTCCTCCTCAAACCAAATTAAGCTATTAAGATATTAATTAATGTAAATTTGGTGTAACCTAACATACTCTCTTCTCAATGAACCTGTCTGGGGATCAGCTAAGTATGATCTTTCCTTTCATGTAGGTACGAACTCTTGGCTAATTAATTAATTCAGATTTAATGTAAGTAGGAGGGATAAAATTTATTAAAAATATTTTTTTATTCTTAAAGCTTTAAAATTATTTTTACAATAAAATATTCACTCCGTGGCTTGTTTCTTTTTTTTTTCATACATAATTTTATCTTTATATAAATAGTCGAGTGTTTTGTGGCCGGGACTAGAGTAAAATGTAAATGCCATATTATTAATGCATTTTACATTACCGTCTACGACTTTTAATTGTGAAGTTTAGTATATTTACGGCAAAAAATACATATATATTTATATGTATATACACACACGTCTACAGCACCGGACGTCTCATCCTAAATCATATTTGCACAATCAGAATCGTGTTGCCTACATAAATTGGATGGAGGTACGAAGGGAGGACGACAATAATTAAGCGAAAAGACGTTTTATGGGGGCTGACGCGTGTCGAGGAAATCGTGGACTACGCGGCGGGTTACGTGGCGGAAAAACAGTCTGCCTGCGCCTACCCCATCGTTCCCCCGCCACCCAAATCACGTGGCCAACCCACTGCGTGGGGCCCGCCTACCCTTTATTATATAAATATATATATATGCAAGTTGCCTTTCTTATATACTAAAATCCCGTTTGATTATACTCCTTCCTCAAAGCCGAGAATTCGACATTTTTAATATAGAAAAAAAAATAAATTAGAGCTAAATTTATTATTATTATTAACATTTGATAGAATTTTTTTTTCATTTTTTTAGGATAGGAGGAAGGAAAATGGGACATTTCGAAAAGACTGCAATAAGGAAAAGTAGAGTGGAGCAGAAATGGACAATGGTCAATGGACGGGGCCCCCAACAATCTTGCAACGTGAAAAATATGGCGGTGAACAGTGAAAATTAAAGCAAAACTCTGTAGTTAACTCGGCCCACCACCCATTCCCAAATTTCCCGACTGCCAATTCTCATTACTCAAAGTCTCACACTTTGACCCGAAAGATGTTCATACTCAATCAGAAATCTTTATATATATATATATATATATATATATGCTTGTGATAATTTTATAAAATTTTTATAACATGTGCTCGAGAAAATAGTCGGTAATATCGAAATACACGACCCTTGGGCTCGTGTTGCATTCATATGATATGAGATCAGGCAACCAACTACTTTGTTACAGTACCAAACTTTTATCGAAAAATTCAGATCCGATCTTAAATGTAAGATTGTAGATTTTATTCCAAATTCATAGATTTTCCAGATTTGAGCTATTCTTTTTGATATAGGGATGGTACCCGTCAGCTGTTCTAGTTCATCTTCTCCGACAGTGGTGTCCGGCTACAATGGCAGGTTAAACTTTGTTCAATCTATTTTTAGAGAGATATATGTATATTTATATATATAGTCACGCAAAGTGCCGCAGAGATTTTAATTAGGCTGAGTTTTTGTATTGGAGGAGGAGGAGGTGGTGGTGGTGGTCGATGGGAGGAGCAGGGACAGGGATGGGGAAGGCCGTGAAATGACCGGTCCCTTTCGTGGCCTGTAAACGCAGCCGCACGTGAGCTAGGGGTGCGGCAGCGGCTCACGTGCGCCCATCCCCACTGGCTCTCTCTCTCCACACCGGTTCTCGTGTGGTGGGGACCCCACTCCGTCCACCCACGACGCTCCGTTTCAGATTTGACGCCGTTAAGAGCCGTCGGGTTCATCAAACGGCGACGTGCTGCTCTGGTCGCCGGTGGGGCCTACCCTACCCTGTTTGTAGGTGCGGCTGTCACTGTGAAATGACCAGACGCCCCTTGGATCATTCACATCACATTTAACATAATTTTATTATGAAACCAAGATTTTTTAGATTTAATTCTAATTATTGAAACTCTCGTGTATATATTTTTCTACAGTACGACCATAATATCAATTATGCAAATTAGAATATAGGATAAATGTAATATCCAGTTAACCACAAATATAATAGCTGAGCGGGGACGCCCGAGCGCGAGGGCATTTCGGGAAAGCTGGGATGAGGAGACCACAGAGGGGATGGCGCGTGGGATGACAGAGAGAGAGAAAAAAAGAAGGGTGGGGGAGGACATGAGAGAACGTGCGGTGAGACAGGAAGGGTGGGTGGTGGGCCCTACCCGTCCCTTTCTCGTGACGGTGGGATAGCTAGTGGGGTCCCATCCCTACTTTTACCAAAAACAGATTAGAAGAATTGAGAACTGAGTTGTATAAGGAAGTTGAGTTTTACATTTTTTTTTTTTGGAGAAATGTAAAAAATAGTTACATTTTGCATATCAGGTAGTCTCATTAACGAAACATGTCCTTTACTCGTAAGGTTAGGACTGAATCTTTTTAAATGTAAGATGTATAGTGTAATCTGATATATATATATATATATGTTCATATATTGATCAAATTAAAAAAATTATAAATTTATAAAAAAATTTGATAATAAGTTTAAGTTTTCAAATGAAAACGACTTTAATTTTTTATAAATTTATATCGAATTTAGTATAGTATTAAGATTTTTCAGGATTAATATGCTCATACCTCGATCCGAATCTGGAAGCATAGTTCATGATCACCATGACTCTTAGACAATTATTAGTGAAAACAAACTCAATTATTTTTGAACCCATACCAAATTCATTATCATCCAAGTAACTATCGACACAATCCTAATTTAATCACGGAATTACTGCAAAGCCTAGACTGAGCAGATAGACGATCGAGAAAACCCGAACAGTCAACATGAGGAAGCGGAAGAGGTTAAAAGAGATGTGGTGTGGGAGGGCGTGTGCCTGACTGCGCTTGACCCCGCCGGCCCCCGCCTTCGTCTGGCCCGGACATGTGAGACGTGGCCGACCGATCTGCATCCACGTGTCAACTCAAGATTTATCTACTATACAGGTATAACATGGGCCACGGAGGTCGGGTCCTCAATTGAGCCCACTTCAGATGTTTACGGATCGACGTCGTGGGTCTTCATTTGGTGGACTCGTTCCGGCTTTGGAATACGCGATCCACTTTCCTCCCTGTTCTTTAGGGACATGCGTAGGAACATATTCCAGGGATGGAAGAGAACACCATAAGACTGACAATGAACTGTGTAGGAGTTGTGTGTAATAATAATAATAAGGTGATTTGCCAAACACCGATTCTGGAAAAGGATCAATCCAGCGAGCAAGCAAACCTGAAAAGATCCGGTCCCTTTAGGCTTCCTGGCCATTGAGAATGATGCTAAAGATGCCCTACAATCGTTTATGTTTGGTTAACCATGACCGTGCACTAATCCTCCCGAGTACAACAGATATGAAATCGTAATGTAGAGTCGGGACCTATGGCATGTGATGCTCTGACCCGCTTCCACAACCAGCTGGGTTTGCTCTCGAGCAAGGAAACTTCAAGCATGCTGGTGAAGATTTAGCAGCAGCAACATCTGCTGCAGCATGTTGGACATTGATCATTGCGTCACGGACCTCGCTGTCTAGAATTGGAAAGATTTATCGCCCTCCAGGCCTTGCTAACAACACTGAGGACATTATAATGTTCGATATTTAGATTGCCGAGAAGGCCTGAGGAAGATGTACTTCTCCCAATCTACAATGCTCCTGGGGAAGCCTTTCATACTGGTTTTGATGGTTCTTCTAGCAACATATTTAATGGGACCGGAGGAGAAACTCATTGTGGCATGCCGGTTTTCTTGCGATGCTTGTTTGCAACTATGTACATCTCGATGCCCTGTTACGGCACGAGACAATCAGACCTTGCTTCATATGCAGGGAGTATTCCTTACTACGATACATGAATTAAGACCATTACTACTTCTCACTGATATCGACGAAGGGATGAAATGCTTGGTGGGTAATCTAGATCCAAGTCGTCCCGGTTTAATAAGTCATAAAAATTTCCTCTTTTCCTTCACTGGGAGCCCGTTGTACTTGCACATGGGTTCATTCCTCTCAGAAACATGTTTTCACAACCTCAATGAAATTTAGGGATCCATCCAACAATAGCCTAAATATGAAGGCAAACTTACCCTTCAGATTCATTCAAGGAATGAAACAAAGCTTATCCATCTCTCTTGGCAGCGGGACATCAGATTCAACGATGAAGATTGAAACAGGCAACCCATTGTCTTGCTCCTAATCCATCACAGGAGGCTTACGGCCTAGAGGCGACCATAATTCTCTCTTCACTTGGGAAGCCTTAACTTCTTGCACTCTTGTAATAAAGTCATCCAAATCACGCTCGGAGCTTCCTCCAGGTTTTACGGCACTCAAGGCCGCCTCACTGATCTCCTTGGCTCGGGCTTTAACTGGCTGACCACCACCGACCGATTCGATGAGAACCCGAGCCAACTCGGCTGCCTCGGGAATTCTCTTAGTCCCCTCCCCCACTCTGATGCCCACCCCTAATTGGTCCACCAGCAGCTTCGCATTGGTGAATTGTTCTGCCCCCATCGGCCATGTCAGCATCACCACCCCGGCGGTGATCCCTTCCATTGCCGAGTTCCACCCGCAGTGAGTCAGGAAGGCGCTCACTGCCCGGTGCCTCAAGATCGGTACCTGTGGCGCCCATCCCTTGATGACCATTCCCCTTCCGGATACCCGATCTTCGAAGCCGTCCGGCAGAATGCCGTAATCCTCTGCGGCCTTTCGATCTCCAGGATCCTTCACGCAGAGCACGAACCTGACACCGCTAATGTCCAGCCCAGCGACCAGCTCATCCATCTGTTTGCGTGTCAGCAGCGTGCGGCTCCCGAAGCACACGTAGACAACTGACCCATCGGGATGAGAATCGAGCCACGCCAACACATCATGGGCCGGAGTGGAGCTAGGGCCACCACGGTCGGCAAGACCCCACTGGTTGTCCTCTGTGGGCATCAGCGGGCCTATGGCCCAGACCCGGTCGTGGCCATGGTCTCTCTTCATGTGGTCAATATAATCTACCTCCAGCTCAGAGAATGAGTTGAACGCCACGCCCCAGCTCTCCAAATCGGCGAGGATGACGTCGCGATGAAATTCCAGAGTAGGATCCCCAGCTTCTACGTACACCTCAGAGAGCTGCCACGAGGGATACGAGGGGCCGCTCGGCAAATTCGGGAAGGAGACCACGGGCGCATCCTTGAGCTCGGGCAGATCCCGCCATATAGAGTAAGCAATCGACATGTAGGAGGCGCTGCAAGGAGAGAAGACAACGCGGGGGACGCCGAGCTGGTGGGCTAGCTTGTGGGTCCACCCGAGGAAGAAGTCCGAGACGATGACATCCGGGGGGAACGCCTGGGAACCGAACCACTCGACTAAGGCCGGGGAGTGGAGATCGTGGAAGCCGCGGATGGCGGCAAGGAGGTTGTTGATAGGGGCGGTGGATGGAGGGGGCCGAGGGGGTGCGGGGAGGACTAGGGGCTGGAGAGAGGGTGGCGGGTGGGCAGAGAGGAGGGGCTGGAGTAGTGGGAGGCTGGCGGGGGTGACGACGACGGTGACGGTGACGGTGAGGCCGGGACGGCGGAGGAGGCGGCCGGCAAGGTCAAGGATGGGGATGACATGGCCAGACGGTGGGAAGGGGTAGAAGAGGACGTGTATACTTGAATCTGCCATCACTTGTTTGACTGCTCCACTTGGAGTGCGGAAAACCAAGGTACTGTGTAGAAGCTATTCAAATATATAAATAGGTTACTGATAAAAAAATATTGTATAATAATAATTTAACTATTTAATTAAATGGTGCCAAAATTATGCTTAATCAAAGTTGAAATAAGGTACAACTTTCTTCAAATCCGAATTTGACTTTTTAGAAAGAAAAAGGATAAAAAGGAATTGGATGGAAAATTCAAGGCATCCGACAACATGTGGGACCCGCTTCCGACTTTGACCGTAGACATGGTATCGATCGATAAAATAAGTCTTTTCCACATGTGAGCATTTCAGTAGACTGGATGGAGATTTTCTTCAATCCACTCCTCTCATTCTCAACATTATCTACTGTTGGATAAGTTTGGTTAAATTTAAAAGTATATATATCAAATCATTTTAATTGATAAAATATTGATATTATATTAAAAAAAAGAGGGGGATAATCTTGAATGCACACAAGTGGAAGAGTCTTCCATAAGTATTACATAATCACAATAGTATTGTAAAAATGAGATTTTTGCCAATGATGGTCCATCAAGCAACTCTTACCTCACCTGGAAATCTTGACCTCCCTGAGTCTTCTAATGGACCCATCCAGATCACCGTGGAGCTCTCTTCAGGCTTTGTCGGACTCCAACCTGCCTTCCTGATATCATCTATGGACCAAATGGGAGAATCCGATCCAAAAGATTAGCCTTGAGAGAGCCCATTTGACCATGCATTTTCTCCATGGGATTTTAGCCATGAAAGGCTCGGACACTCCCCGACTGACACCATCGACTGAGTCCCTCAATGTCCGAGCCAGCTCAGCAGCATCTGGTAATTTTCTTGGACCCTACTCTTCCTGTGATCCGTGTGCTGGTCCGCCCTAATTGGCTCGTCAACCATTAGCATCACCTCCTCTGCGGTGATCCCTCACCCTCCCTCACCACCCACAGTGGGTCAGGAATGCTCCGCCTGGTGCCTCAATATTAGCACCTGCGGGGAGCATCCCCTGATGTATGCAGGAGCCATCTGACTTGATACGGGTACCATCGGAAGTTGATTGACATCGGCTCAAAACAGCGCTTGCTTATTTAGCATTACAAATGCTGCTGATCTGCAAGGAAGCTTGTAAATGATGAAGATGCTGCTGCAGGAGTGACAGTACGTCAGGATGTCATCGAAGAAAACAAGGATAAATTCATTGCGATTGGCTACTGCCACCTTCACTGGATTAATCTTTTGTTTCCTTCATCCAGTTTGCTTCCCAGCTTCCTGACTGAGAAAGTTATGCCTGCTTCCTGAATCAGTCAAGATGCGAAGATTGTAATAAGCAAAAAGAAGGGAAAAAAGTGGGAAATGTATAGATGCTTCTTCCCCACTTGGCCCGTCATTCTCATAGCTTGTGGACTCTGCTCTCCTGAGTGGGCATGATGAAGATTTCGGGATTTAACTTCTCTATGCTGCAATCTTCGACTTCCGTTTGACAGTCCTCTATTGTATCCTCCTTTCTACTCAAGGATCTTGGTTTAGAGACCATTTGCTTCAAGCAATCCCATGGGATTGCATTGGTGGGAATCCCACCGGATCTCGAATCTAGTCGTAAATTGAAAGTTTAGAAATGTATTTTTTTTAATTCCATTTTCGTAGAACAAACAATAATATAGGCCATTTAACTATTTCCAAAGAGTCGTAGCTTGTACATCCTCATCTTTATCACAGAAAAAAGGGTAAAAATCTGCTCCTGTGCAGATTGGAGTTTTTAATCTTGGGGTAGAAATTGGACCATCTTGTACTGCTTATTGACCACTTACATGGTCCCCTTCGACATGTGATGGCCAGATTCATCCAAGAAATGACACGGAGCTGTGGCTGCAAGACACCAGATTTCACGATAAGGAGGAATACAGACAATCCCAAGCCATCAAAGGAGGCTTACGGGCCAGCGGCGACTGTAATTCTCTCGTCATTTGGAAACCTTAATTTCCTGCACTCTTCCAATAAAGCCATCCAAATCACGGTCGGAGCTTCCTCCGCGTTTTACCGCACTCGAGGCCGCCTCACTGATCTCCTTGGCTCGGGCTCTCTCTGGTCGACCACCACTGACCGAGTCGATCAGAACCCGAGCCAACTCGGCTGCCTCCGGTATTTTCTTGGTCCCCTCCCCGATTCTGATGCCGATTCCTAATTGGTCCACTATCAGCTTCGCATTGGTGAACTGGTCCGCCTTCATCGGCCATGTCAACATCACCACCCCGCCGGCACTGATTCCCTCCATCACCGAGTTCCACCCGCAGTGGGTCAGGAACGCTCCGACTGCCCGGTGCCTCAGTATCAGCACCTGCGGGGCCCAACCCCTGATGACGAACCCCCGATTTGCGACACGGCTTTCGAAGCCGTCGGGGACCGAGGCGCATCCCTCTGCCACCTGTCGCTCCGTTGGCTCTCTCGCGCAGAGTACGAACCTGACCCCACTCTGGTCCAGCGCAGCGGCCAACTCATCCATCTGCTCGCGTTTCAGCATCACGCGGCTTCCGAAGCACACATAGACCACCGAGCTATCATCGCAAGAATCGAGCCATGTCACGACCTTGTGGCTTGGAACCGAGCTCGGCCCACCGCGGTGGGCCGCCTCGTCGTCCTTGGGCGGCATGAGGGGTCCCACTGCCCACACCCGATCGTGACCCAGATCTCTCTTCAAGTGGTCAATGTAATCTCGCTCCAGCTCAGCAAACGAGTTCAACACCAAGCCCCAGCTTGCCACGTCAGCAAGCATGCCTTCACGATGAAATTCCATAGCAGGGTCCGCGGCTTCTCCGTATCCCCTGTACACCTCAGGGATCTGCCAGGTCGGGTAAGACGGGCAGTTCGGTAATTTCGGGAAGGAGACATCCGGGGATTCAGTGAGTCTTGGGAGATCCCTCCATAGCGAGTAGGAGACCGACAGGGCAAACGCACCAGAAGGCGAGAAGACGACTCGGGGGATGCCGAGCTGGCGGGCTAAGCGGTGGGTCCACCCTAGGAAGAAGTCCGAGATGATGGCATCCGGGGGGGAGGCATGGGAGCCGAACCACTCCAGTAGGGGAGGCAAGTGCAGATCTCGGAGGCCACGGATGGAGGAGATGAGGCGGTTGGAGGCGGAGGAGGATGGGGAAGGCGGAGGTGGCGCGGGGAGGATGAGGAACTGGAGAGCAGGCGGCGGGTAGGCATGTAGGAGAGGCTGGAGCAAGGGAATGTTAGGTGGGGTGACGAGGACGGTGACGACGTTGAGGCCTGGTCGGCTGAGGAGGCGGCGGGCGAGGTCGAGGATGGGGATGATGTGGCCGGACGTCGGGTAAGGGTACAGGAGGATGTGGGCATCTGGACTCGCCATTTCCTCTAGCTTTTCCTTCCGATGGAGATTGTGTTAGGGGCATTATATTTATATACACTGACAATTTCCAACACGTACGTATACTCCAAGGAAATGGACTGTGATTGCAGCCGAAATAATGACTCCAAGGAAACGAATTACACAAAGTCACGCGCTCCATTTTTGGGTCGCACATATCAGGATCATGATTTTTGTCTAAATACATGATTTGACTCTGAGATGTAAGATCCTCCGCGGACTATGATGCTTGAACTTTTGCCGTGTGTATTCACCCCACCGTCGTAGTTGGAAGCGTGAAACGCCGTGTGAGTCAACAAATGCAAACGTCGTTTTGACATTGCATCCAATGGACGTCATGGCACACGTCATACAGTCGACAGGTTGGCCTGTTTCTTATCGATGTTTATGGAGACAATATTAAAAAGGTTTTGGCCTCGTCTTCTTGGCTCTGTTACTATCATCTTGGAGTCGCTAAAGGCTGTAGCTTGGCCGTAGAGGGAGATGAACAGACAAATGTGTCTATACTGATGTGCAACGACCAACATCCGTTCTTTATACATATATATATATATATATAATTTAAGTAAAATTCCTCCAAGATTTTCATCGAAGAGACGCACGCTAATATATATGTTCAGAATATTGGGGAGGACAAAATTGTGAAACCGTACATGGAATTCTGTTTTAAAAAGCTTAGGCATATAATGAAGTGGGGTATGGTGGTGGAATCGCCTTCTACATGAAAAAGGGCTGATCAATTATCGGTTGTTGATGGGAGGGGGATGGCGAGTTGTCCCGTGGTACTGGTAGTCCATCGCCGTCAGCTCGCCAACTTCAGCACCACCCGCAGCCTCCAAGCTACGATCAGATCCGTGATTAGTGCGCTCTTCGTACTGCTGGGTCGGTGATGATCTTCCCCGCGATGCTCGAAATCCCGAGCTTTCATGGGTGAGCGACCGCCTTGCTCCTGACCAGTCGCTTTTCTCACTCTTGGGGAAAACATAGTAGTGGCAAGTTGAGTGCTTAATCCACCGTGTTAGACAGCTAATTAAGTGAAACTCAACACCTAAGTAGAATGAATCGTCATATATATATGATCTAATACCATGTTATATGCTTTCAATTTTGGTATGACTAATCTGATCAAATATTATTTAAAAATTCAACCAATTCTTACTAATTCATATTTAGATGAGTTCGATTCATTAAGAGTAAAATTTTTTGAGTGTAAATATTCCCCTCTATTCAAACTCAAAACTTTATTTATGGGAATAAGAAACTAAACCACTCAACTTCTACAGGTGTTACTTTCCTACATGTATTATAGATGTATTACATATTTATTGCAGGGGCTGGGAAAGAGAGGAACCTGATCCGTTATGTGCTCAGGAGAGCTTTCATGGAGCTTCTTGGGACAGCTGGCGGCCTGATCTGCTGCGACCAAAACATCCAAACATAATATCAACCAACATATTGAAACCATATAGCAATATCATGATCACATCTTTTATGGTTCCAACACAAGCAAGCACTGGATGTAGTATCCGCATCCGGTTGGTAGTGACTGAAAAGCAGAGTCGAGTCTAAGTGGCATTCGTAAGCATAAGATCAGAAAGTGCAGCAGCCAGTCAGATACACGATGTGCCGGGTCAAAATTGTGTCATTCATTAAGTCTCTGTTAGTTGAATACATACAAGTATGATTGCTGCAGACTTGCATATAATACAACATACGAAAGATGGGAAAGAAATGTAGAAAGATGGCTTGGCATGGTCGGGATAGCCATAAATTTGGGATCAAAATTTCTTGGTTTCGGTTCTCACAAGTGAACTCTACCCACCCTTTGTCCCTATCTTCCATCTACTCCATTCTAGACTCTGAATCTCCTTGGTAACCGGAGTGCAATCCGCTAAGAGGGGGCTCGATGAGATGAAAATTTTCCCTCAATTATGCTTAGGGGTATGAGACCTGGGGAGATGGTAATCAGCAACGAAAGGGACAAAAAGACCCCTTTTGACTTTGACTAATCGATTTTGACCTTTGCTCCTTAATGTCAGCTTGTCGTAGGCCACACTTTTGCTCCCAGCAACAGATCCAGCACTGGCACCCGAAATTTCCGAAGCTTCCCTGGTGGAAGTCACCGGGCCCCTGGCAGTAGAATCTCCACCCAACGCCTTCCTCATTTTCATCTGTCTTCTGCCAAGCCACGCGTGCTCCCCGACTTCTCTCATCGAATGGACTTCAACACGAATTTGCTGCAGCTGAAGGAGGTAAATGCCAGCATTAATACGACAATTGACAGCAGGCAACAAATTTCTAGATTTTCAGATGAGCCATGGTGATATAAAGGTGAAGATTAACTGTTTATGTTGGGCGTGTACACCCGCTCTTATCTCGTCAGCTTAAGAGAGGTTAGGATTGTACTGCAAACTTCTTGCAGTAGAGCTGAGTAGCGGTATTTTACCTTATCAGTAGACGAAGCGCTTCCGGCAGTCCCAGTTATATCGGTAACCGGCATTTCATACGCTCCTGCATGTAAATGACATTGCGGTTGAACTCTGATATGAACATGGAAACAAACAAATCTTGAAATCACCAGAAACAGGGGGAAAGAAAAGAAGACAACTAATCTATTCTCTTGGCAATAATGCGTGCAAGTGTATGTACCTTTCTGTGCATGGGAGCTCCAGACATGCAGGGAGAAGAGTGAATATAGGAAAACAGAGGTGGTGAGCTCCAAGGAAACCATTTTCCAACTGTTTTCCTTCAGGTGCTACGTACTTCTCTGTCGAAGTAGAACAACAGAGAGAAAGAGATATAAGTGAATCACGGTCTTTATGGTGAGAGAGACATCGAGATTCTAAAGGTCAAAACTGAGAGTCAAACTTCACAGTTCAGTCTCCAAGGATTTATTTTGGATTATTTTCTGTTTCCTAGTTCTTTTTTTGAAGTAATATAAGACATACATACATTTATATGTATTTGTGTCTGTGGTATATAATATTATACAATGCCCCCGGCTTGCATGGGAAGCGTCTCTCACTAGATGGTGCATAATATTATTGAGAAAAAAATATTATTTATTTTTTTAATCCTAATACCATATTAAATATAGTCTAATACTAATAAATTGCAGCTGCGCCTCCTTTCACATGGATTGACAGTGCAATTGTAAATTTTAGCATCGATGGGTAGCATGGTTTTATTATTGAAACTGGGGAACAATTACTCAGAACGAAGGTGATCTTTAATGGGAGAAGAGAAAATTACAGCTAGCTAATTCTAGGTTGCCCTCTTGGCACACATCCACATATCAATTAGTGGAGGGCTATAAATACATATATGTTATATATATATATATATCTATATAGGGTCAGATATATATCTGACCAACCGTTGATTGAAAATTTGATATGTGGTGTTCTTCTCGATTTAATAATTGAAAATTTATATTTTAAATTTTTATTGTGTAATTTTTTATTCTTATTTATTTATTTACTTATTTACTTATCTATATTCTTGTGTGTAATAAGCCATTAAAGCTGATTAGTTTGCAGTTAAGCTTTAGTTAGTTTATTAAGGGAAAAATTATTCAATTATATATTATTATTAATAAAATAAAACTCTGACGTGATATTTTACTTAAGCATCTGAATGGACCCAAGTGGTTGTTTAATCATTTTATATTTAAGTGGATTGTTTTGTATATACACACATATAGATATATATGTGTGTGGGAGAAAGGCACTTGGTGTTTGGGAGACAGAGAGGTGCGTCGGAATGCAGGGGATGGAGGGCATCGAAGTGCTAGGGTTTTCTCAATCTCAGAACACGAGGGCGTGCTCTCCAATCCCACTTCCGCGGGTAAAACCCTCGTAAATTGCGTCATCATCATATGCCAAGAAAATATCTCAACCTTCTGAATACAATCACATCACATGGTGTTGTGTTCTTACCGCATTCCACTTTTAACATTCAACTAATTCGAGATTGAGATAAAATTATATTATTACCCCAATAAGAAATATCCAATCTTGACTTGAGTTAAAGGCAGTTTTCTCCATAGGTCACTGTAACATGGTGTGGCATGCTTCAACGACCGAGTGTGTTCGTCGATGTAGCCCGCGAAAGTCGGCCATGCACGTGCAGATGCAGAGGGAAAGTGTGTCCTCTTCTGTTCTGTCCCCAACTTCAACCTGGGGGTAGACTCTATATATGTGTGTGTGTGTGTGTGTGTATTCTTCTTCTTTTTTTTGTATCAGACATTCAAACACAACTAAACTGTGGTAGGGTTTATACCAATCATCGTCCGGCTGGCATCTAGATACATTCGTGCCTGGGCTTCAGGTAAAGTTGATTTGGAATCCTCCCTTAAAGTGAAATCTTTAATTAATTTAGGTTTAGGTTTCTTACTTCTCTTCAAGTTCAAAGTTTGATGATATGAAAATATGGATTTATAATATTTTAATCTAAGGTTGAGGGTTGTGCAGTTGCATGAAACCATCTTTTCAATGCCATTGGCTTCTTATTATATACGTTCAGAAGCAGGATGGCTTTGATTTGGGAGCTCGGTTTCCTCACCAATTCGGGCCTGTGGCTGTTGCAGAGGAAGGAAACGCTCGCGCTTTTATAGGAAGTTGTCGCATGGACAAGATGACAATGAATTCCTGGAAAAGTAAGGACACTTTGTTCCCATAGGTGTTCGAACCCGACATTCTTCTGATCAACAATCATCTTGCCCAGTTACGAGTGTAAGCACAGTACGATCGAGGCCATATATATCATGTAACGCTGTTCTCTCAGTTCTCTCAAAGGATAACTACGTGCTTCAGAATCTATCATCTAAGCCTGTAAGGCTGTAACTGTGTTATCTAAAAGGAGGATTCTCAGGCCCATCTTCATAATCAGTGTGGATTCCCACCCCACCCCCCCGCTGCTCCACTCTGCGTCCAGGAGCCCTCAAGACACCTTGATCACACAGGGCGGAGTACAGCTATTGGCTTGGACTCGACTGACTGCAATGAACTCTACGAATAGCTCCAAAGTATGGCTGTAAAGCTCGTTCGTGTACCCACAGATAATCACATGAAAACCGTGCAGGACTTCAAACTTTCCAAAGGGCCGGAGCTGCAAAATCGTTTACATTGTAATGAAACAGTTGCCATGCGGTGACCAAATCATTAACTTTTCAGCCAGTCCCGATGTCCAACAGCCTGCAGGAGAGACCCAAAGGCAGCTGCTCGGCCAAGTAGATCAAAGAATCCTTCTTTTGACTGTCCTTGAAGAAGGGTGAAGGATTTGGAGAGTTTCTTTGTGGAGTAAGAAAGCCGGTGGGTTAGGGGGAAGCGAGATTCGGGATTTTGCCTGTAAAAAGTCCGATTGAAGAGAATTTCTGATGAATCACGGGTTTTAATCTGCATACGGGTGGGTTAGAGTAGCTGCCAAAAGATTCATAGAGGAGCCACCATGGTCATGTGGAGCTCCGATGTGGCGCTTATGGAGGCTCCGAATTTACAGGTCTGGTCGTCACAGTCGGCCTTTTGGCGGGGAGAACGGACGGGGGAAATTTTCATTTATATGATGACGTGTAATCTCCATCCCGGGAAGTCGTTTCTGGGTCATAGATTATGTTGACTAAAGTTGACGTGTTGGGACCGTGATCCGTTGATTAATTCTCCTTTCTGTATGAAAAAAGTTACTGTATTGTTTTTTTTATTTTTTTATTAAATAAATAGGGGCCAAAGCTGAAATTAATAGCGGAAATATGGTGATCATAGTTTTTAAAACTGACTTGACTGGCCGATCTAATATGGAACCGACTATTTAATCAGTTCAATTTCTAGAATAAATCTAATTGTATTGTAAATATAATTAGTTTCGATTGAACCAGCCAATTTTTGGTTGGATTAGTGAATTCAATTGAATTAGCGAAAAATTAAGTGACTTATAATTTTTTTAAAATAAAATATATTATAATACATTTATTTTATTTTACTATATTTATATTTATATTTTATGTTGAATGTCGGGATAATATGATGGTTATATTAAGAATTTTTATTATAAATTATTGTCAAATTATAATATTATGTCAATTTATTGGTAATATTATTAATTAAATATGCGATTCAATCTATTAAACCGTCAGTCTGATTGATGATCTATAAATCCATGTTTTAACCAATTTTTGGTTTGTGCGATTTTAAAAATTATGATGATGACCCTTATAATATCACAGTAAAAGCTCAAGCTCGAGGGTAAATCAGCTCAGTATACGAGTGCCTAGTAAGGATGTACTAAGGATGTGTTTGGCACAATTCTCTGTTCATAAATTTCAAATTTTAAAGTTTGCCCCATATATATACATAGTAATTATTCTCGGGTTGTTTTTCTATTGCCATGTCTATTCATGAAGCATTCAACAATGATTGTGCCGTTATCTTTATGCCTACATGTGCATCACATCGATGGGAAACTTGAAATTCGAACAGAATTGTGAAAACCTGTGTACGAATGGATCCCGAGCAAGATAGAGATTTGGCAGAGGACCAGGTACTCGGCCATTTTGAAGAGCGTGTCGGAATCAGTTGCCATCAAAACCTTTTTCCTACGGCTCAATTGATGAACCTTCAACGCGGCTTAACTGAACTTTCGGTAGGGCTTGGGTTGGGTTGGGTTGGGCTGGCTTCTTTGATCCACCTTAACAGGGTACCCTATTGACTAAACCCGATGAAGAGTAACCATCATCAAATTGATGATGGACTATCAAGCATGGATCAGGTCACATCTCGGGTTTTGCATATGTCGAGAGCTCATCATTGATCGAGTTTGTTTTACGTTTTAGTGGACTTGTTAGACTTAAGCTTGAATTTATCAAGCTCATTAAGAGATATATGGAAGAATTTCAAGGAAGCTTGCAAAGGAATAATAAGGATGAGGTGTTTAGCAAAAGCTCCCTGAGATGAAAATTCAAACCATCACCATCAACCTGTCGACCCAGCACAGAAAATCCTCTCATTCTCATCAAATAAGGGTAGAATTTTCTCTCCCCTTTCCATCCTGTTCATTTATAAACACCCCAAGAAGAATCGGGAGGAAATATGAACAAGATAGAAAATGTGTCAAGTCCAATTAACATGACCTTTGCTAGGTGGACTGCCCTGCTCATCATCATCCTGATGAATATGCCCACGAAGATCATCCAAGCGCTCTGCTCCTCGGAAGTTTTCACTCTAATGGACCAACTCCTTCACGACCCTCATCGACCTCGAGATGGTGGCGAGTCATAGCCCTTGCCCTCTACTGGACCGGATCTGCCACCGGCGCCACGGGCTTTCCTGGGAGAGGACAACGGTGATGTTCTGCCTGACTTCTGCGATCGAAGTAGCCCTCGTGATGTTCCAGAAGGGACCACACCTCCCTCTCTGTTCCACCTGTTCAACCTCTCGGCCTTCTTGGCCTTCAGCTCACTGTTTGTTGGCAAGTACATGAATTCGAAGTTTCTGGTAGTATCCCCGAGCCCTGGAATGCTCCGGCGGGCTCTTCTTCTCTGCGACCACCTTTGTCCTTGCCACTTCCATCCCGTTCTCTCTGTGGCTTCAATGCAGCACTTGGGCCATCCGTGTCGTTTCTTGGACCGTCATTTTGGTATCAAGATACTTGCAGATGAGTCATTTCAGGACCCAACAGATCAGCCCATTTTAAACGACGGACTTACCTAGAAACCCGATGCTATATTTGTGTATCTGATGCTACACTTGATCATCTACACAGACAAGCATGTGATATCTTAAGTGATGCTTATGTAAGTAGTAGAAACATATCTTACAGGGGCCAGCAGATGATTTATAATAGCATGAAGATAAGAGCATCTAAGCCGTTGATATTTCCTTGAAATCCTAAGCAAAGTGGTGCTTCTGGTTGCAGCGTAATCGTGGTATACACGAAGCAAACGAATATAACGGTCAATCTGAACCAAACCTTCTATTTTCCGTCTCTCCCTAGTGTCCTTTCATTGTGGCGTCTCTGTACTCGGACAAGCACGCCAATCTGCCCTTCTGGCTGGACCATCAGATGTTTGGCAAGAAGATGGATTAATTTACAGCAGAACCGGGACCTTTATCAGAGAGGACTGAGATAATCATGTACCAGATAAGCATCGGCTTCCCCGTAAGTGGATCCCTCGAGCCTCTGAAACATCGTCCCATCCATCCGAGCTTGAACGCCTTCCCGAGAAAGTCGGATCCTGCAGCAGTTCTTTCAATGTCTGCTCCACTCCGACAACAGAACTCCCAATGCCAGTCGAAATCTCGGGAATTGTCTTACTTGTAATCGATCATCGGAAGCTTCTTGTCTTTAACAACATAGATAGGTAAAACATGAACGGCAGCTGAAAGTCACTGTAAACAAACACCTAATTTAATGCTCACAGAAATTATATCAGTGCAAATAGTCCGCATTGCTAGCCATTATACTTGCAAAAACTTCATGATGAAAAAACTTGTAAATTATCCTTGAGAAGAGAACAGGATCCATAAATTAATGAAGATTTAAGATGAGATTAGAGTAACATGTGATTACAGCTCGCCGGCCGGCTCCAAGTACGAAGCTCATGGTTAGTTATTATCCTAAATATGGAAGAAGGATGCACGATTTATGATCAATTATTGAAGACAGGTAATGAACACGGACTCGACATCTTATAAGTCGGTGGAAATTTGCCGGATGTATTTCCCTGATTCGAGCAAGGTTTCGAGGCCAGATACTCTCTGATGCTTATCAAGAGGATTTGGATGCATCAGGGGCAATGGGGAACATAACAACACAATGTTGTGCAGATCTGAGAACAATTCCTTTGTCAAATTATTAAACAAACCCCACCCTCACGTGCAGCGCTCCGGTGGCCCACCGACAGCGGATGTCTTATTGTCGACCACCGTCCTCTTCCATATGATTTTGAAACTTCTTCTTCCTCCATTTCTTTCCCTCCCCCTGTGGTTAATGGCGGTCCCGTTCATTTTCTCGATGTTCCATGTGCTGCTTCACTCATTACACCATGTTCTCTATGTCTTCCTGATCATCTCTTGACGGTACCGTATGCCGGTTTTATTTGCAGCACAGACACACACAGTTTGAATTGTCACAATCGTCGACTGTCCTTGCTGGATGCTGGCTCGAACTGGCGCATACAAACTTATTCGTTGAGGGCCCGTCGCCGTCGGACAGATTTATCTGTGGGATATTGGGCCCTGTGAATTTGTAGTGCACCCGCTCATGTGAGAACATGCACAAAAGAATATCATCAACACGGTACGATTGACATGATTATGTAGGTAAGTCTTCCCGTAAAAGGGTCCCCACGAAATGGTGAAAATCTTGCGTAAATTTGCTTATGTGCATCATGTTGGAACATGTATGTGTCTTCTGCAAGTATTGTTAAATATTAGAATGAGTTTATATGAAATCGAATTAATATTCGTGGCGAAGTCTAAACTAAACTAAGTACATGATGGCATTTATGACACTTCTGATTTTCTAATGTGTGATCGACCATTCTTGACGATTACTTTATGAATTACCTTAAAACGGGGGAATCGAGAGGCCCCGTCTGCACTCTGCATAAATAACTCTCTATTCAGGTGCAACCGAATTCAACTAAAAGGCAGCGAAGGAATTAATGAATTGCACATCCCCATTGGATATCCAGGCAGCTTCTCGCGATGTGCATTGATTGTGCTTGCGTGATTTGATCGGCTAAAGGGTCGTTTCCCTTTTGTAGGAAAACAACATCTTTCCTTTGGTCTTGGGGCATCTGCAATATTGAATATCTTTGCACATAATATACTTATCATATGCATGAATAACAAATTACATTTTTTTTGCAGTGCATCGCTGAGAGTAACCTCCGCGTGTAACCTTTTGCAGTGGGTTTCTGCACTTTGGGCCATAGACATAGCCTGCCGAGGTAAGTGGTGGTCTGTCCACCGTATCATGTCTCGTTATTAAGAGGGACAATTCGAAAGAAACCTTTAACTAAATTAGATTGTAAGTGAAGCCTCGTACTAAAAGATATAGAAAGAAGAAGAGTGAAATTAGTAAGTACACAGTACTACGTCCCATTTCTTTATAATTTGAACTTGCAGATACGAAACATGTAGTTAACAGCTTTACTAAGAAGGAGGAGGACTGGTTTAGTTTCCAATTCCATGTCTAAATTTATAAAATAATAATAATAACGCTGTCTGTCTGTCTGTCTCTCTCTCTCTCTCTCTCTCTCTCTACTTGCGCTTGCCCGTCTGAAACTTCAGGTTCTTCCTCGCCTTGCTGCTAACCTCGCTCCGGTCAGCCTCATCCTTCGTCGACCTCCTCCGTTCACGGGCTCCCCTCTTTGGAACCTCCTCCTCGACCCGGACCACCTTCCCGTGCCGAGAGCTACGGTCACCACGCCTCGGCATGTTCTCTCGGTAATAGCTCGGGCCCGAGGACGCATCGGAAGCCATCGAGTCGTCACTCTCCTCTTCTTCCCCATTGTCATTCTTCTTGTTCTTGTTTTCGTTACTGTACTCGTCGTCTCCTTCATCTTCTTCGCCTTGGATCGAGTCCCTACTATTTCCACCATCGTTGTCATCGTCGTCGTCATCCCCGTGCGGGGGTGACCCAATGTACATTGTCCACCCTGATTCACAACTGTAGCATTCTTCATAGGCTTGAGAGGGCTCCATGTATGGTCGCGTGTAGAGAGGCTTTAGAGCGCTAGAAGAAAGCAAATACTCAACTGCATAGCTGAGCGTGGAACGCCTGAGCCCTTAAATAGAAGAAGTTTTTCGGAAGAAATTAAATTATTAATTACTAATCGTGGTTTTCTTTATTTCTTTTTTAAATAATTTTTTTCCTTTTACTCTGACAAGAAACGCTAGACATTCCAAGGGAATAGGGCAGACATGCCCTTTATGAACATCTTAGAGAGTTGCATTAAAAAAATTAATCCAACATATATATATATATATGGAGGCTTCTTATCGTGATTTGGGACTTGTTGATTGATTAAGATATATAATTGAATAAATTTGTAATTGAGGTTATTATTATTATTTTTTATAATAAAAAATTTACCTTTTTGAATTTATAAAAATCTTATAAGTTTATAAATTTCGGTAATATTCATATACGTCATCTCACCAAATGCTGCACATTTTAGGAAAGAATCAAACTCTAAGATTTAAATAACTCACATATTATTACACTAAAATTACTCAAATTTAAATTATTTAAAATTTATTAAATTTTCGAGTCACGTGTGTATACGAGGGGGGAAATTTTTTTGGGGGCAATAATGTCGGTCTAATGGCGAAGGGGACACAATCCAACCACCTGGTTCATCCCATATAATTAATAATCGATTTAACTCTCTGACTATGGAGCCAGAAGATGACAGCTAGAGAAGTGAGGAGCTGTCAAGGAAAGCGATCCCGAAATTGGACCCCTCACATTTCCCATTCCTTTCCCCCACTAATTTTACACGTTCTTTGTCTTTTGTCCAAAGTCCCCTCCAATTCGATCACTTAAAATTATTTACATTTTATTCCCTTTCTTCGGTTTTTTTTTCTCTCTCTCTCTATATACGCATCATATAACATTTTCCTGCTAAGTTGAATGAAAATTTTACGAAAAGAATGGTCTCTTGAATTTTGAAGGGACATGAGTTGGTACTCAAATGGATTGATTTCATCGTTTATGACTTCTCCTTCCACTTCTTCTTCCCCTTCTGCACTTGTCATTAATACGGAAGCCTGCATCCTTTAATGCATTTGCCACTGGTAAGAGACATGAACTTCATTCCTCGATGAAAACACAACACACATAGATACATAAGAAGTAGATAGATATCACACATGCATGTCCTGGCTCCAACTTGGTCCGTTCTCTTACCCAAAAGCCATCAGTTCTCGATAAATGTACGTGCATGCAGGCGTGTATTGCTCACAGTCTAGTATAGTTTACAGTTTAGGGATGGAAACTAGGCTCGAGGAATCATGAGACGCATCTCTCCTTGTCTGAACGTTCAAATCCGTTCTCACTTACGGGCGGAATAAACAAACCCTTTTGATATGTGGATAAATGGAGTTTGACACGTGTAAGACCATTTCCTCCAACAAATTCAAACCGACTGCTTCTTCTTCTTCTTCCTTCATGTTCTTTCTTATATGAAAAGAATCTTTTCATCACAAATGATGCACATGTCATTCCAATCCAACTTTTGTATTTTCCACCGGAATGGAAACAGGCAGAAATTCAGCTGAAGTTTGTCCAAATATAGGCGTTGGAGATTAGAGAGGGGGGACTCCTACATACGCAAGGAAAAAACCTGCCAAACTTTGTCTCCTCCTGGCGTTTATGCCTCCCTTCTAATTTGTATGCCTCATTTACATCCTCTGATAGAGAGAAGCACACTCTTGTCTATTCACCAAAACAGCAAACTTACGTACGTAATGGAGTATACTGATATTCGGGGAAAAGAACGTGGAGTGTGTGCCGTACTTTCACTAGGTAAATGGACACGCATGAAATTACCCATTTTATGGGAGGGGTAGCTCTTTGCTTCGCATAATTGATATATAATATGGTATTGCAATGTATATATATTATGTTAATATTCAAATGGAAATTACCTTCTTCCATCAGATAATGTTGCATCAGATACTTGAAGTGCTCCGTACTGCTGCTATACATTATTAAACAACTAATAATCTATACCGCTGATACAGGAGATTTTCTTATTTCTCGACTAATGATGGATGCATGAAGAGACTTAATTATTAATTAATAGCTGCATTGTTGACAGACTAACGTTATAGATAGGACAATGTGGGAATCGGTCCACGTCTTAAGCAAACCTTTAAGAAATAAAAATAGGATTTTGTACTATGAAGTCATAGTACAAATTTAATTAATGATGATCATGTCAAGGAGGGTTTTTTCCGTGCATTGAGATTGGAGTTGAATAATTGTGGTGATCGGACAGATAACCCCCATGAATTGAATTCTCGGGCACCCTATCGAGATGAGTAATGAAGCTCTACTTTCGACATGAAATGACATTCTCCCCCCCACTTCCCTCTGATTTACAGCTCACGAGTTTCTCTTTTTGTCAAAATTTAATTCGAAATTCAAACACATTATTCAATTGGTCTGGGAATGTGCGGCCTCACACGAAAGATCGCCCGAGTAAATGCTTCTGTGTCAGGAGATTGAGCGAATCCCTTCGTATATACACGAGAGCCAAAAAAATAAAAATAAAAAAAGCCATACCGTACTCAGATACAAGTGATCAGAATGATTCCATATTTTATATTTAAAAATTATAAATAAAAAATTATAATTATAGCAGATTTATTCGCTAATACATCAAAAAGTCAACGTGCAGCCTAACATTGCAACTAAAACTTGGACTTGACAACATGCATTATTACAATAATAACGTACCACAAGATCTGCACCCCAAAAAAAAAAACTCACTTTAGGATGAGATGAAACCCGATAGAGACAGAAGAGCGAAACACGGGCCCCAGGTTGAGGGGGACAAAATAATTTTAAAAAATGGGAGAAATTGATTAGATTTACATAAAAATTTACTGTATTTCTCAATTTAAATAGATTGTCTGCCTGATTGTAAATCGATTCCATTAGATACATGTGATGATGATGATGATGATGATGATGACGACAACGACGGCCACCCAAAAGAAGAAATTAGACTAAAAAAAGAAGAAGAAGAAATTAGACTTTGAAGAGGCATTCACAGGGAGAGAGAGGATACGATTCACGTACTTTCATTCTTTTATTCACACTGTTAAAACGTTGAAAGTATGTTTAGCGTGGGGGGTATAGATGGGAATGCAGCTTTATCAAGACAACGTTTTCTGCTAATTCAAAAAACATTGAAATAAAAATTATCATCATCATTATCATTAGCATCACTTTTAAAATCGGATCAATTA